>CAUYON010009759.1:0-28052 GCA_963573935.1 Arctocebus calabarensis | reverse complement strand
TCTGATATCCCTCTGAAAGGAGAGTGTCAGAATCTTTGGTGATATTTGGGAAATTTTCATTTATAATATTCTCTAGTATGGCTTCCATTCCCCTGGGGCTTTCTTCTTCCCCTTCTGGGATACCTATAACTCATATGTTTGAAAGCTTCATAGAGTCCCATAATTCTACCAGTGAACGTTCTGCTTTCTCTCTCTTCTTTTCTACCTCTTTAAGTATCTGAGTTATCTCAAGAGCTTTGTCCTCTACCTCTGAGATTCTTTCTTCTGCATAGTCTAATCTGTTGTTGATACTTTCTACCGCATCTTTAAGTTCCTTAATTGACTGCTTCATTTCCCTCATCTCTGCCATATCCTTTTTATATTCTTCTCTTAATTGATTTTATTTTTGGATTTCTTTTCCCACTTTATCAGCATTTTCCTTCATTGCTTCCTTCATTGTTTCCATCATCTGTATTCTGAATTCCTTTTCTGACATTTCTAACATTTCCTTATAGGTGGAATCCTCTGCAGTATCTACCTCACAGCCCCTTGGAGGGGTTGCTCTGGACTGATTTTTCATGATGCCACGAGTTTTCTGCTGATTCTTCCTCATGAGTGGTTTCTTGTATCTGTTTCCTTTCTCTAATTTTCCTTTCACTTCCTTGTGCTCTTTAAGTTGCCGTGCTTCTGGACTAGGATTTTGATGAGTCGTTTGGTACAGGACCAGAAGGATAAGAAGATTGAAGAGCAAGAAGGGAAAAAAGAAAGAAAGAGGAAAAAAAAAAGAAAGAAAGAAAGAAAAGAAAAAGGAGGATGGAGAGGGGATGGGTAGAAGCAACTATTGACCAAAAGAAGAGAGGCACAGAAAGAGGGGGACGGGAGCAATATGGGTGTACAGTTAGGGTGCTTTGACCCAACCTTAAGAGCTCCCAACCTCTGGGGGTGCCGGGTTGGGTGGTTAGGTCAGCAGCTCTTTGCCAGCCTGTTTGGACACAGTACCCCACCTCCACCAAGTAGAGAGGAAAGACAAAAATGCAATCAATCAAATCAAAACAAGCAAACCAAAAACTTTACAGGATAAGATTGGGGAAAAAAACAATTACTATGGGTGGAAACACTAGCAAAATTAAAGTCTAATTGCTGAAAAAGGCAACAACGGAAAGTTATATTTAAACTAGAAAAATGAAGAAATAAAAGAAAAAAAAAATCTTTAAGGAAAATGTTGAAATTAAAAACAAAACAATAACGAAAACAAATAAACAATCAACAACAAAAAAAACCCACAAAATAAAACAAAACCAAAAAGCAAAGTAGTATATATATCTTGCTGATATTGTCTGGGCAAGAGGTGATCTTCTGGGGTATGATGTGTTAATCACAATGTTGATACGGCTGAACAAAATGGAGACTGGAAGCCTCTAATGATTTCTCAAACCCCACAGGGTGGAGAGCTTAAATCCTCCTCAGCCTGCTTAGAAGGCACTTTAAATTGCTAAGTTGGACTAAACAGAAGCTTTCCCAGGAAAGCGCTTGTGGCTGGGATCACTCCTTAAGTCGACACTTCTATTTTTTTGTTTTTGTTGTTGAAGGTAGATTCTCATTCTTTCAAATTCACATTTTGGCTTGTGATTATCTTTCAAAAAAATTTTTAGAGCAATTTGTAAAAATTTTTTTTATTAAATCATAATTGTACTTTGATGCATTTATGGGATTCAGGTTTTTTAGAGCAATTTTTGTGAAACCATGGATAAGTAAAAAATTCATGTTATTTTCAAATATGAATTCTGTCTTGGAACCAATGCAGTAAAGTTAGTTTGAAATATGTATCAACAAAGTGTTTGGCAAAGATGTGGCTAATGAACACACAGCACCTCAATGGTTTGAGAGATTCCTTTCTGGTGGTTTTACTCTTGAAAATGGGCCGCCTGGTTAACCTGAGACCATTTGGATAAGGATGAGCTGAAAGGTGTCATGCAAGGAAGTCTTTCTCAACCAATGTTTGATTTAGCTAAGTTTGATGTTACTGTTACAATGATATTGGACCATTTGAAACAGCAAGGTCAAGAAGCCAGCTTGATGTGTTCCACGTGAACTAATGAGCATTAAATGACCGTCAGCTTGCCTTTCTTTGCTGTCACTACATAAAGATTAACCATTGCTACACTTTAATGTTATGTGTGATGAAAGATGGATTCTTTTTGACAATCACAAGCATTTGGCTTGATGAAGTGCCAGACAGTGGTTAGATGAAGTGTCAAAACACAATTTAAAACCAAATATTTATCAATAAAAGCTAATGGTGTCTATTTGGTGGTCCAGCACTAGTATTATCCACTACACCTTCATGAAACTGGGTCGACTGATTACGGTCTATCTACTTCAACCAGTTGGATGACATGATGAGGATGCCTGTGATTAAGCACTGAGATTGGTCAATAGAGGCAGGCCAATCCTCTTGCAGGACAACACTGCTCACACTCCAAAAGCTAGATTCGGAAACGCTCTGTCATCTACCATATTCACCAGACCTTGCATCAACTGACTACCAATTCTACGTTGGCCACTTTTTGCAAGGACAAATATTCAATTCTCAACAGGCAGTGGAAAATGCCTTTCACATTGCTTCTCGGCCTTTTGGGAAAAAAAAAAAAGAAAAGAAAATGCCTTTCACAATTTCATCTCCACTTACCATGCTTCTTTGCTGCTGGCATAAATAAGCTACTATTAAGAAGGCAAAACTGTCAGTAGTTTAGGCACATGCTTTAATTGTACTTTTTGTTTCATATGTAATAAACTAAACTTTGGATTGGAAATTGGGCATTTCAGATTTAATAACTTAAATATTAAGAAAATGACATTGTGGTTAAAAATATTTCCATAGAAAAAGTTTTGGGTTCAGAAGGCACCTGTGGTTCAGTGGGTCGGGTACTGGCCCCGTATATCAAGGTTGATGGGTTCAAACCCGGCCCCGGCCAAACTGCAACAAAAAAAAGCCGGGTGTTGTGGCGGGCGCCTGTAGTCCCAGATACTCAGGAGGCTGATTCAAGAGAATCACCTAAGTCCAGGAGTTGGAGGTTGCTGTGAGCTGTGGGACCCCACAGCACTCTACCGAGGGTGATAAAATGAGACTCTGTCTCTACAAAAAAAAAAAAAAAAAAAGAAAGAAAAAATATTGGGGAGGTATCCAGATGGCTTCACTAGTGAAATTTTCCAAACAAAAAAAAAAAAATGAAAAAGTTGCTTTTATGAGGACAGTGTAATCTTGTTATTAAAGGTTAATAATGCCATTACAACAAAAGTATAAGCCACATGCTCACAAAAAAATCCTAAAAACAATGTATTGGTAAATTTAGAAATCTACTAAAAGGATAGTCATGACCAAGTTGGATTTATTTCAGGAATATCAACTTTGGCTGACATTAAAAAAATCAATAACTGATTTAACAACAAGTACAGAATAGTGGATAAAGTTCAACACCCATTCATGACTTTTTGCAAGCTAAAAAATTGAGAGAAATTAAATATTTAAAATAATGATGGGTTATTATTCTGCCCATAAATCTATAGATTGCGTGTAATCCCAATTAAAATTCTAGCAGATATTTTTTTCAAAACACCAGTTGATAAGATTCTAAAATTTATTTTGAAATTCTAAACAATATAAGAGCAACTAAGTTGAAGGACTTAAGCTACTAGATTGATAGATAGTTGTCAGTGTGATATTGGCTTAAGGCTAGATAGACCATGGAACTGAGTAAAGGCTCCATGAAGAGGCTTATGCACATATAATCTTTTGATGTATGACAGAGGTGAACAGTGCGTTAATTGACTATCCATATGGACAAAATGAATCTTGAATCTATCTCATCTCATATACAAAAATTAGTGAAGATAAATCATACACCTAAATGTAAAAGTAAAGCTTTTTTTTTTGGATGAAAGCAAAGCAATGGAGTGTTATGGCCTAGAGACAAAAGTTTATCAAATAGGACACAAAAAGTACTAATCATAAAGGAAAAGATCTGCAAGAACTTATCTTCATCCAAAGATTTCATAAAGATTAGGCAAGCCACAGAATGAAGTTACCTGTAATATGTGTATCCAAAGAGAAAACTCATGTAGAAAGAACTTCTATAAATCAGAAAAAGATGGAGAGCTCAGTAGAAAAAAAAAATGGGCAAGTGTCATGACTTCATAAACAAGGGTCTCTGGATTCTCTTTTCATATATTTATATGAAAAGGTGAACAGCCTCATCAGTAGGAGAATGTAAATGAATCAAGACTGCAGCGGTAGGCCAGGTACAGAGGCTAACATTTATATCCTAGCACTTTGGGAGACCAAAGGGGGAGGATTGCTTGAAGCCGGGACCAGTTTCAAGACCAGATTAAGCTAAATAGGGAGACCCCATCTCTACAAAAAATAGAGAAAGTAGCCGGGCATATTGGCACCAGCCTCTCGTCTCAGCTACTGCAAGGCTAAAGTAAGTAGATCACTTGAGCTCAGGAGTTCAAGGTTATAGACATCTTGGATCACACCACTGCAATCTACAGAGCAAGATCTTGTCTGGGGAGAGGTGTGTGTGTGGAAAAAAAGAAACTACAATGAGAAATCACTATATGATCCCCATAGTAGTGAAAATTAAAGGCCGTCAGTTCTAAGTACTGGTTAGGATATGGATAAACTGGAACTCATACATGACTGATGGATATGAAAATTAATATAAACTGCTTTGGAAATTTCTTTTGTGGTATTATTTATTGAAGCTGGACATATATGTCTCCTATGAACCAGCTATTCCATTCTGACATATTCACACACATATGTGCACCAAAACACATATAAAAGAATATTTCAAGCAGTATTATTTATAATAGCTCCTAGCTAGAAACAACTCCCATGTTCATCAATAGTAGAATGGATAAATGCATACATTGTTTATGTAATGAAATATTCTAATATGAGTGAACAGATTGTTGCCTCACAACAACATGGATGAGTCTCACAAAAGGCTGAGCAAAAGAAGGCACTTACGTAAGAGAGTAAGTGCTGTGTGATTCTGTTGATATGGAGTTCAGAACCGGGTAAAACTAAGCCAGCTGGAAGCAGCAGTGCAGCTACTGGATGCCTATGAGGGTGGTAGTGAGTGGGAAAGGACCGAAGGGGCCTCTGAGGCATTCAGTTTTTAAAAATCTCAGTGCTAATTACTTAGGTGAGTCCATTTCTTGAGTCTTAAGATTTTTTCCTCATTGAAGTATAGTCATATTTTAATAGCAAGCTTACTTAAAATATGATTAAAAATTTAGTTCATTGAAATGCTTCTAATCTGGGGCACGTAAGATGTGATGAGCATGATTCTTGCTGACTAAAACGGTTTAAAATAGTTGAAGAATTTTCAGGGGAAAGAATGCAATATCACATCAGTAGCTTTTTAAAATTAGGAACTTGCAAAATTGACTCCTTTTTGCCAGTTTTTAACAACAGAGATTTGGCTTACGGAAAGTTTATATAAAAAGACTCAGAATTGCGTTTGGTGCTGAGGTTGATGTCAGTATGAGGTAGAAGCCAAGGAAAGGGTAAGGGACTACTGAGTATACAAGTTTGTTTTCAGATTTAATTTTCTTCCAATTTAAATTTTTAAAATTTATGACAACCTGGTTAAAAATATCTATTTCATATCAATTCTTTTTGTTTAGTAGTTTGTTCTCATGAGGCCATGAAGTAACTGAGGGCAGGAAGGGTAGATTAGTTTCCTATTACATCTGTAACAAATTACCACAAATTTAGACCTAAAACAGCCCATATTCATTATCTAGCAGTTCTGGAGGTCAGAAATCCAAAATGGGCCAGCAGGGCTCACTTCTCTGGGAGGTCCTAGGGAAGAATCTTTTTTTTTTTTTTTTTGGCCAGGGCTGGGTTTGAACCCGCCACCTCCTGCATATGGGGCCGGCGCCCTACTCCTTGAGCCATAGGCGCCGCCCAGGGAAGAATCTTTTTATTGTTGTCTTTTCCAGCTTCCGAATGTCTATCTATGCTCTATTTCTTTGTCTGTGGTCCCGTCTTCCATCTTCAGAACACCTCACTCCAGCCTCTGCTTCCATTGTCAGATCACATCTTCCTCCTGCTTTAAGGAACTTTGTGATTACCTTGGGCCCACCCAGATAATCCAAGGTTATCTCTCTATTCGTTATCTCTGCAAAGTTTCTTTTGCCATGTAAGGTAACATACTCGCAGGTTCTACGGATTAGAACGTAGACATTTCTAGGGGAGCCACTTCTGGAAGACGCGATCTTTCTATTTTTATCTTCACAAATAGCACAGTTCCTGGTTCTCAGTTGGAGTTCACTGATATTTTTTACATGAAAAAAATGGTTTTATGATTTCATTATCTGAAGTATAGTTTCTGAAAGAAGAGAAGTGATGGTCTTGCCCTACTCTCTTTGCTGTATCTGGAATTTTGGTTTCAGGTCTAGGTATCTCTGCCATAAAGTGACAATGCCCAACAAATTCTGATTTGGGAACATAATTTTTATTTTTATTTATTTATTTATTTATTTATTTTTGCAGTTTTTGGCTGGGGTTGGGTTTGAACCCGCCTCCTTCGGCATATGGGGCCAGTGCTCTACTTCTTTGAGCCACAGGCGCCACCCAGAACATAATTTTTTACATTATGTATGGGGAGAGAATAACTTTTGTGACATTCTGTACAGAAAAGATCCATTTTGTAAACTAACTTTTTAGATTGTATTCATTAATAACTACAGTACCCCTAGTGTGTTAAATTGTGTCTCCACAACCTTTTTCAAATGACAGAAAGATAAAAGATCTAGAAAACAAGTCTTTGAAGAAATAGTCAAAGGGATAATAGATGTTAGAGATCAGATCTGAAAGAGGTGTTGGGTGGAAGGGATAGCATTAATTATTTTTAAATATTTGGTGGAATGTTATTAGAAATAATCAGCCTTTTAGTATACATAATAATAGCAATAACATTGAAAGCAAGAATAAGCATTTCAGAGTTTACTATACCCCAGGCACTGTTTTATGATTTTATAAACTCATATAATCCTTTGTGAAGATTGCTTTTATCCTATTTTACAGTTAAGGAAATTGAGGCACAGAGAGGTGATGCAATTTATACTAGGTCACACAGCTAGGAAGTGGTAAAGTTGGGTTTCAAACTGGCATTCTGACTCCAGAGCAATCCTCTAAACCATATCACATTATCTTGCCTCCAAATCCTAAATTCCAGAAGGTAAAATAGAACTAATGGCAGGAGACTTCTTTTTTAGAAAAAGAAGGGCCGATTTCAACTTAGTTTGAGTAAAAATATGCTAACAATCAAAAGTGGTTAGAAACAGTGTTCCTTTTCTTTGTAGTACTATTGGAAATGATCAAGTAGGTTATTGTGAAAGGAATTCCCAAACTGGCTGGAGAGTAGAACAGAAAGTCCCCTTGAATTTTGACATTCTGATTTGGGAATTATAAACTATAAATTATATAATTTTAAAATTATATATGTGTATGGGGAGAGAACAACTTTTGCGACATTTTGTGTCATAAAGATCTGTGAAATGTATTTTGTAAACTAATTATGTAGATTTTATTCATTAGTAACTACAACATCCCTAGTGTGTTAGATTGTGTCCCCACAACTTTTTTCAAGTGCCAGTGCTGCTCCTCCCATAAAGAGGGGATCTATTTTTCCCCCTCCTTGAATCTGGGCTGCTCTTTGTTTTTTTTTTTTTTAGAGACAGAGTTTCACTTTATTGCCCTGGGTAGAGTTCCGTGGCATCACAGCTCACAGCAACCTCCAGCTCCTGAGCTTAGGCGAATCTCTTGCCTCAGCCTCCCAAGCAGCTGGGACTACAGGTGCCTGCCACAACACCTGGCTATTTTTTGTTGCAGTTTGGCCGGGGTTGGGCTTGAACCCTATTCCCTCAGTATATGGGGTCATTGTCCTATCCACTGAGCCACAGGCGCTGCCCTGGGCTGCTCTTTTGACTTTTTCTGATTGATAAAATGTTCTGTAAATTCTGGAGCCTGATCCTTAAGAGACTTTGTGACTGGTGCCTTTGATCTTTCAGAACCCTGAATGCCCCATATTTTGAAAAAGCCAAGTCTAACCTGCATGGTGGAGCTTACCTGGAGGAGAAGCAGGCACCTCATGTGAGTGAATATCAGCTACTTGTGCATGAGGCCTGTGTGGCCCCTCCAGCTCCATCAGGCTGTGGGTGATAGCAGTCACTGGACAGCAGCAGAACCACCCAGACTGCCCTCCCACAGAGTCTTGAGAGAGAATAAATCTTTATTAGTCTAACGTCATTATGTGTTGGGATTGTTTATGATGCAGGGGTACACAAGTGATACCTATTATTTTTGCACAGATTTGGAAATAGTATATATATTAAGATATTCTGTAATTTGACTTTTCCCCCAGTCCAGTGAACCTCTTCCAATCTATGTAACCATTCTCTGTGTTGGTGAGCCTTTCTGAGTTTCCACTTAGTATCACGTGGGTAGAAGAATAAGAATGTCACTTAAGTGGGGTTTGGAGAGAACTGTGATGGGGAGGACAAAATGAGTCTGGACTTGGTTTTCCTGGGGAAAATGTGTAATTTATATTCTGCAAAATAGGCTTCTGTTCTATCAAATTGGACCATGGAAAAGAGCAAAGTCTCATTCCACTTTGTCCAAATAAGCTAGAATATTGCACCACTATTTCATTTTCTTCAAAGCCGTTGTCATTTCAGTGGGTATATGCTGCTTTCACTTTTATTATTTTGCAGTTTCCAGAGTGCTCATTTCTCCCTGCATTTAGAACTGTTCCAATTTTACTCAACCATTATCTACGTGTAACTGCTGACTTTCCTCTCTTATTTCCAAGGTAAATTACTTTGGTTTAGTTTGCCTTCTTTAGTAAATATTTAAGCAATATACATAAGTTAGAGATTTTGAGTGTATTTTGATCACATTTAGATGATTTTCAAATTTTCTTAAGGAGTATCTAAAATAATACATGATATTAAAAATTTGCTGTGCGTGATGGCTCATGCCTGCAATCCTAGTACACTGGGAGGCCGAGGTGGGTGGATTGCCTGAGCTCACCAGTTCAAGACCAACCTGAGAAAGAGTGAGATCCCATCTCTAAAAACATAGCCAGGCGTTGTGGCAGGAGCCTGTAGTTTCAGCTACTTGGGAGGCTGAGGCAAGAGAATCGTTTAAGCCCAAGAGTTTGAGGTTGCTGTGAGCTATTTCACCACAGCACTCTACCGAGGGTGACAAAGTGAAACTCTTTCTCAAAAAAAAAAAAAAAAATTTTTTTTTTACATTTGCAAAGCTTATACTACATAATACCTTTTAGCTTTTCCGATAGATTGATTTAGGGAAAAAAATGAATGTAGCACACTTTGTAAGAATAGTGAGATGGCCGAGGGAAGGGTCTGGGGTTGGACTTGGTGGATATAAGCTTTGCTGCTTACCAGCTGGGGCAAGTTTCCTAACCTTTCTGAGTCTTGGCTTCTTCCTCTTGTATTAAATGAAGTTACCAGAAGTACCAACCTCAAAGGGCTGTGATGAAGAATACAAAATATAATACATGTGTTTTCCAGCATAGTAATCTGTGACTAGTATTCACTGTAGTGTAGCTCTTACTAAATGATAAGAAAGCTTAATAGAGGGAAACCTTAGCTTAGGACATGGAGCAATTTTCTTGGTAGAGGTGACGATGGTGATGGTGCTCTTGAAGGATTGTTAGCTTCATGATGAGAGCCACCAAATTAAAGTCCTCTGGTGCGTGCGAGTATTTGGTTATAGCCCATTTAATGTTTGATGTCAAAATATAGGAGCAGAAAAGATTTAAATTGGAAGTGTTGGAATCTATTAGTTGCCTGCTTCAGAATTAATTGATAAAGTACTTTTGAAATGATATTGGGAATTGTTGGGGAAACGCATCTTACAGCAGTTATGTTGATATGCACATTTCAGGCTATGGCACCACGAGTTCACTTTTCCCCCAAGTTTAAGGAACAAGATTTCTGCCTGTAAGAGAGTGGGAGGTGGGAATGTCAGTTCTAATTTTTGCTGCATTGCTGGCTGCTCTGCATCCTTGGGCAGGTCACTTTTTTTTTTGAGACAGAGTCTTACTTTGTTGCCCTTGGTAGAGTGCTGTGGCATCATAGCGCACAGCAACCTCAAACTCTTGGGCTCAAGCATTTCTCTTTCCTTAGCCTCCTGAGTAGCTGGGATTACAGGCACCTGCCACAATGCCTGGCTATTTTTAGACACTGGGGTCTCCCTCTTGCTCAGGCTGGTCTCAAACCAGTGAGCTCGGCCTCCCAGAGTGCTAGGATGGGCAGGTCACTTTTTCCTGAGCAACCTTCTGATTCCCAAAGAAAGATACAATTTTAACCCTCAGGTGAGGCTCAGAGTAGATGGCATGCATATTTGAAAACAGGTGTAAAATCCAAAGTAAATGCCAACAGAGGACGCTCTGAATAGAAAAAAACTGGTAGCTGAGGAATTCTAGCCATTTTACAGCTAAGATTTTGTTCTATGGGCCTCTTGAGTTCTGTCATTCTCAGATAAATACTTTTTTTTAAAATATCCAACACTGGGGCGCTTGTACCCACTACAGAGATAGAGAAAGCTCCCACAGAGTTCCAGGGAAATCTTTGCTAGGATTTCTTTCCAGTGCCTATTGTGAAATGCGTTTTCTATCTCTTGGTCTTCACTTGCCTCAGATCCCCCAGTCTTATTGATGTCATTCAGCTCTGAGATCCAGTAGTCTGACAGCTTTGGAACTGCTGCTCTATGGTCCTTCTTTTCTTCTTTTTTTTTTCCTCCTGACTCGGGGGCTAGTTTGATGCCAGGTGCAACTTAATTTTCCCTCATGTGTGTGTTTTGGTTCCAGCATCTTCTCCCGACTCTGATGGAGGGCCACCTTTTAGAGGCGCAGAACCTGTGGCCACATGTGACCTTCTGGATCCTGGAGTGTAGCTTTTTGACTGAATCAGAATTTTTTATTAAAAGTGATTTGTTCTGTGACATTTGGATTCAGTTGAGGGGCTGCTCTTGGGGATCTGGATGGCCACAAATCCAAACTTGAAGTCTGTGTGTTTAAAACATCCTGCCATCCGACTCCCCTTCTCCCTCCACCTCACTCCCCTCATTTCCTTTCTTTGCTGTCCTCACCAACATTCCCACGCTGATGGACATATTCTCACCTCTCTTCCCCCATCTGACATGCCAACAACCCTCCCTCACTATTACATATCAGGGGCAACCTTGTTTACGTGGATCGATCAAGTTGACTCCTGCTGAAAAACAGGCTGTGTCCCTATAGATAGACCGTTTCCTGTAGAAATGATAAATGATGATCAGTTGTTGATATGTTGCTGCAGGGGTAACTCTGTGCTTGTAAGACAGAAAAGAAGTATCACTTACACATTTGAGTAAGAACCTCCACCATTCTGATGGCTCCTGTAGAAAGAAGAACAGGAAGTATCAAAATTTAAGAATTTTCTGAGAGAGATTTTGGGAATCTTTAACAGCTAGGATATTTTCAAAAAGTTCTAGTTATACTCCCGAAAGTGTAGCTTTTATTTTCTGTGATACTGTTGTGTCATTCGTCTACTCTAATTTGCGCTCTGTGTACACAGCTGAAATTAATAGAGAAAAAAAGAGTAATTTTCCTAGAACTCATTCTAGAAAAAACACTACACCCCTCATTGCTGAAAGTCACTAGGGTCACCTTCAAAGTACTCCTCTTGGGAACCTATGCACCGATCCCAGCACCTAGTCTAACCTTCAAAGCAATATTGGAACTCTTTTTCTGGAATGGTCTCAAAGCTGTTGTTGTATTAACCTGGATGTCCTGAATGTCCTCAAAATAGCTTCCTTTCAATATTTCCTTTATTTTCAGCTAAAGAAATAAGTCACTGGGGGCCGGATTAGGTGAATAGGGAGGTTTTAATATAGTTATTTGTTTACTGGCTAAAAACTCCCTCACAGACTATGATGTGCAAGCTGCTGCTAACTAACATGGCCCTGATTTCACTTCCGCTCTTGCCAAGTTTCACAAGAAATTTATGAATGTCTGTCCGTTGCTCTAATTCAAGCTCCAACATTCTCGTGATGACACCTCAAAACATGCAACAATAATGAACACCACTCAGCCAGACATGAGCATGCGGTGACAAGAACATAACTGTGAGACACCGATATTCCAAGGTCATGAAACCTTACAGAGTTGTTCATCCAGTGTTGCCAACGTAAGCACGTGGTGGCAAGTTTGTGATCTTGTCAGACCTTGTTAATTGGGCAGAAGTTGAAAAGAGAGGTGTGAGGAAAAAAGATTTGTTAGGAAAGATGTGTGAGGCTGGGTTTAGTGGCTCATGTTTATAATCCTGGCACTTTAGGAGGCCAATGTGAGAGGATCGCTTGAGGCCGATTATTCAAGACTAGCCCAAGCAACCTAGTAAGACTCTGTCTCTACAAAAAATTTAAAAATTAGCCAAGGCAGGACAAGAGTTTGAGGGTACAGTGAGCTATGATCGTGCCACTGCACTCCAACCTAAGTTCTCGAAGAAAAAGGATATGAGAATGTCTGTTGTTTTGAGGTGGTTCATGCAGTTGAGAGCGATAACACAAAGTTCAGAGTACTGCGTATCCCCTTGGGGAATAAGCAGAGAGGTGGTGGGGAGAGGCACTGGGTGGCCCCCAAGGTACGGTTTGGTGTTGAGTTGGGTGTGGGAACAGAAAAAGGAGGGAAACATTAAAGAAAATTCTGGTGATGCCAACCTGCTGAAAGAGGTCCAGATACAGGTGGGATGGCCGCACCCAGTGAAGGTCAGTTCGGTTTCGTCTATTCAGGAAGAAAACCAGAGTCCTGGGTAAGTAGGCTCCTAATAAATGAAATTCACTACCTGGCAATGTCTAATGTTTATTGAGTACTTATTCAGCGCCTGCTCTGGGCTTAGCATTTTACATTAATCATTCCAAACCCCTATGAAAAACCATATCTGGGAGATTGCTGCCTACCTAAGTTTCTTACCCACTAAATGGCAGGGTTGGGCATCCCCCCTGGGGTGTTTGGTGCCAACAGACCTGTGCTGTCAGGTGGAGGCTTTTTGATCCAACCTCTAAATTTTGGAAATGAAGAGACAGCTAATTTTGCTGCTAATTTCCTGCTGTTTTATTGTTAGTTATTATATATATTTCTTTTCACTTTCTGTTTTGTTCTTTGGGGTTTTTTTTTTTAGTTACTATGTATCTTTATATATCTCAAAAACTTATAGCTGGTCCTTAAATAACATATTTTCCTTCAACATTATTTCATTGTACTATAGACGAAGAGAAAACGATTCTCTGCCAGAACGACCGCCTGTTTGCAGGTTCTCCCTTGCCTCTTTGGCTTCTCCGTGCAGTCTTGGTTTCTTCCCACAACCCAGACCGGTGCCTGGTAGGCGTCTTTAGGGTCCCAGCGTGGGTGTGTACAGATGTGAGTGTGTGCATGGCGGCCATCCAGAGTTGGTTCTCGCTATGAGTAAATAGAAAAAATAGGAAGATAAAAATTCATGAACTCTATCATAATCATCCAAATGCACAACAATAAATGATATGGTACTTGGGTGGCACCTGTGGCTCAGTGAGTAGGGCGCCAGCCCCATAAACTGAGGGTGGTGGGTTCAAACCCGGCCCCGGCCGAACTGCAACAAAAAAACGGCTGGGCGTTGTGGCAGACAACTGTAATCCCAGTTACTTGGGAGGCTGAGACAAGAGACTCGCCTAAGACCAGGAGTTGGAGGCTGCTGTGAGCTGTGAAGCCATGGCACTCTACCGAGGGTGACAAAGTGAGACTCTGTCTCTAAAAAAAAAAAAAAAAAAAAAGATGCAGTACAGAAGGGCTCAGTGAACCTGACCTGACTGTGAGTGGTTTTGAACTGCGTGGTGGTAGGCAGATGCTTTGTCCCTTTATTTAACCCTTCAGGGGTACCACCTTATGATTCACCAAAACTCGGGTAAATGAGGATCTTACTTGTTCTTATTAATCTCTCTTAAATGTTTGTTTAGCTCCCATTTATTCCAGTGTTTAATATTAGAAGTGTTGTGGCTCTTTCTTTAGAAGTTTGGCAATGTGTTTGTGACCAGAAATATGCTACAGGAACTTAACCCTTGTTTGTATCAATTAGCTGATGAGGAAACTGGTCTAGTTAATATGTTGTTTCACTAAAAGGTGCAGAACCCACCAGCAAGCTTAAGTGGGGACTTACTGTCTAGTATAGCTAATGGTAGCACTAAGGGGAGAAATGTTAAAAATTGGAATTTTCTAGTTTCCAAAGTGTTAAATCCTTCATGCAGGGCAGTTGTCCCAGATAGACTGTCCTTGAAAAGCTTCTGAAGAGTAGGGCTTTAGAACTTTCATTTAATCTATCAGATTATGTATATTCAAATTTCAGTAGGAGTTCAGCTCTTTGCTAATCACAGATTCTTAGTAAGGTGAGGTCGTCCAGTATAATACTAACTTCCTTTGATGCTGTAAAGCCAAGGAGTTAAAATTAACTTCCCACTAAAAGGAAGACTAGAAGAGTTCTGGAAATCTTAAGTTCTTCTAGAGATACAAGTGTAAGTAGAAATATATGAATCTACTAGTAGTTCTGAAAAACAGCAAGAACCCAAGAAAATGTTGTTGCAAGTACTAAGGCTTTAGAGGGGCTTGCAGGTGTTTGATCGTTTCTGGATCTCTTAGGTTGCAGGAGAAACCCAGTTCTAACTTTCTGGGTGGCTTTTAAGTAATGACCCTAGGGTAATCTGGGTGGACAAGCATGATTTCCGACCTCATAGTTTATGGAAGCTGAAGAACATTTCTCTCCCTGCTGTGTCTCCTGGCAGCCTGAAGAAAGGAGTTTGAGTTTGGCAGAGTCTAAGCCAGGCCGTAAGGGCCAGTAACTCCATAAACTGGTGGTAATGAGTTTGGCCGTGGCAGAAGGGAGGGGCGCGGGCCTGGTGGTCCAAAGGCTTAAAGTTGAGCCCTAGCTCAGTTATTTATTTTGTTTGTTGATTCATTTATTTAGATAAATAAAAACTGTACCTATTGATGGTGTGTAACATGATGTTTTGACATAAGTTGAAATGATTAAATTGAGGAAATTAACTTATCTATCACATCACCTCCTTAGCATTTTTTAATGGTGAGAACATTTGACATCTACTTTCCTAGCAATTTTTGAGTATGTGATACATTATTAATAACTGTAGTCTCCGTGCTCTACCATAAGAGCCCCAGAATTCATTTATCCGGTCTAACTGGAACTGTGGACTTTCCATCTCCTCCCACCCCAGCTCCGGGCAACCACCATCCTTCTCTCCGTTGCTGTGAGCTGACTGTCCTAGATCCCTCAGATGTGTGTAGGTGACCTGGTGCGGTATTTCTCTTTCTGTTCTGGCTTGGTTATTTCTGGCTCTGTGACCTCATCACATTCGTCATCTGTAAAAAGCCTGCCTCCCTTGTTCCGCCTACTTCACCAGCTGTTGTGAAAACAAACCGAGGTGATATGTGCATTCTGTGTTTGGGCATTACTGTCACAAATTAGAAGTGCTCCTGTGGGGCTTAAAATTTTGCTCTTAATTTGGCATCTACAATGAGACATATTTGAGAGGTTTAAGGAAAGCAATGAAGGTCATAAAAGGGCTTAAATTTAGTTAACTCTGTGCTACTTGGGAATGTTTGGGACTATTTAATCTGCAGATTTGAGGACCTAAATTTCCATTACTTTCTTTATTAGTTAGAATGTAGTCATGGCTGCCATGACAAAGAGATCTAGAATAGAGCAGCTTAAATAACCTAGAATTGCGTTTCTCTTTCATGTAATAGTCCAGATATAAGTGATCTAGGGCAGCGGGGGGGGGGGGGCAGTACATGGAGCCAAGGGATGAGGTGCCTCTGTCTTATGTGTCCACATGGCTGTCACCTCTTTGGCCAAGGTGACTGTTCTGACTCTGTTCAGCAGGAAGAAAGGGAAGGAAGGAGATGGCCATGGCCTCATGTCCCTTCATTCATATCCCTATGAATGGAACTATTCAAGGGTCTACACTTAGCTACAGTGTAGTGCTGAGTTGCCTCCATGTGTCCAGATAAAAATTCAATGAATGTACAAGGAAAAGATTGAATATTGAGGGATGGGCAGTGAGCAGTGCCTGCCCCGGCCACCTGGAGTTAAGTTCTCAACTCCCCTTTCGGCAGTCCACAGAGTGCAGAAGGACAGCAGGTTTTAATAGTCCAGGCAGATGAACAACAATGGGATGACACCTGAAGGCAGAAGGACGGTAGGTCTGCTGTCTTAGAAGAGGTTGGAGGTTATCTGTGCTTTTCTTTTATTCAGGCTTTTAAAGCCATTTTTTATTTTTAGAGCACCTGGTGGTCCCTTGCTGTACTTGCTACATTCCAGGTCCCTGTGCTAGATGTTGGGGAGTCCAAGAACATGGTCTTTGCTCTTTGAAGGTCCACTCCACAGAGGCAGACAGGTGTGCCGTGCAATGAGTAGAGAGCAGTCTCCTGTATACTGTTATGGGAGGCTGTGGGAGCTCCTGCCCCTACCCCGGGCGGCCAGGCTGTGTGTGGGTGTTGGATGTGTGGGGGGTAAGCTCACTGGAAGGGGAGGCTTGATTGTGCTCGTCTATATCCCCTTGAGCAGCGTGGGACCTCTGGAAGTGCACACCAACTAAAGTGATACTGGGGCACTCTTCTCTAGTGTCCTGTCTGTGGTCTAATGTTTTGTGTCTGTTCCTCAGAAACACTGCGTGAGCATCGGGAGTCTTCATGGCAGGAGCAGTGCTGCCCCGATGGGAGCTGTCTCTTTACCTGCTTGCTTCACTGGGCTTCCACTTCTATTCTTTCTATGAAGTTTACAAAGTCTCCAGAGGTAAGCCTCCAAGCTTTTCTGATCTCCTATCAAAAACAGAGGCCAGGTGTGGTGGGTCACACCTGTAATCTTAGCACCCTGAGAGGCTGAGGTGAGAGGAATGCTTGAGGCCAGGAGTTCAAGACCAGTCTGAGCAAGAGTAAGACCCCCATCTCTAGAAAAAATTGAAAACTTAGCTGAGTGTAGTGGCACACACCTGTAGTCCTAGCTACTTGGGAGGCTGAGGCAGGAGGATTGCCTGAGCCTAGGAGTTTGAGGTTGCTGTGAGCTGTGATAGTACCACTGTACTTCAGCTTGGGTGATGGAGTGAGACTGTCAAAAAAAAAAAAAAAAAAGAGCAGAAGTGGAAGAGGTAGTTTTTGGTCAAGGCTATTAAAGTAGCTGCATTCCTCTGCAGGACTCTCAGAGCTCTCAGAGCCCATGTAGAAGGAGCTAACATGCTTTTTGACAGGCACTGTGCTAGGTAATTCAATGTACCTTGTCTCATCAGCCCTGTGAGATGGTACATGACTTAGAAGACAGGCCTGGCTGCAGAAACTTAGCCTTCAAAATAAGTGGTGTATAACTGGTGTGGTGTCTAGATAGCACGAGAAGCTCTGGTTTCTTCTAACATGTCCCCTTGCTGTCCTCAACATGTGGTCACACGTGGGGCTGCTCCAGCTCCAGCTGTCGTGTTTACTTCTTGACCATCAGCAAGTGTGGAAAGGAAAGAGAGGAGGGGCCCTCTGTCTTTCAGAGCATGACCTGAAAGCTGCTTATATCATATTTGTTCATGTACCATGTCCCAGAACCTCATCCTGTGACCACAGTAGCTGGGAGGGAAGCTGGGAGATGGAATCTTTGGTGGGGAGGCCATTTATCTAGAAGTGCTCTACTGTGGAGGAAGAAAGCGGGAGTGGCTATTAGCAGTTAATCAGCAGTCACTTCCGTAGATGGGTATCTTCATTACCCACTGCTGCGTAACAAACTATCCTGAAGCTTTGTGATTTAAAACAATAACCACCATTTATTGTCTCTCACTGTTCTGTGAGATTTTTTTCATTCTTTTCAATAGACTTTATTTTTTAAAAGCACATTTAAAACAAGGAATTGTGGTGCATACTTGTAGTCTCAGCTACTCAAGACCAGCCCTCGGAAGAGTAAGAGGCTGAGGCAAAAGGATTGCTTGAGCTTGGGAGCATAAGACCAGCTGGGGCAACAGAGTGAGGCTGTCTCAAACAACAACAAAAGCAGTTTTAGGTTCACAACACAATTGGCCAGAAAGTACAGGGACTTCCCATATACGCCATGCTCCCGTGCATGCCATTCTCCCGTGCATGCCCAGCTTCAGCATCCTGCGCCAGAGTGGTACATTTGTTACAATTGATGAACCTACATTGACACATCATTATCACCCCCAATCCATAGTTTACAGTAGGGTTCCTTCTTGGTGATTTACAGCCTATGGGTTGTAAGAAATGTATAATGACATATATCCACCATTATAGTCTCATATAGAGTAGTTTCACCACCCTAAAAATCTTCTGAGTGCCACCTATCCATCCCTCTACCTCCCTCCCATTAACCTCTAGTCACCCCTAGTCTTTTACTGTCTCCATAATTTTACCTTTAAAGCATTATATATTGATAGTTTGAGTCATTTAGTATGTAGCCTTTTCATCCTGGCTTCTTTCACTAGTCATAAGCATTTAAGACTTCGTGCCTTGGTAGCCCATTTCTTTTTAGCACTGAATAGCAGAGTCTGGATGTACTGCAAGTTATTTATCCATTTATCTGCTGAAGGACATCTTGGTTGCCTCTAAATTTGGTCAATTATAAATCTGCTATAAACATCTGTGAATAGGTTTTTGAATGGACACAGGTTTTTACCTCATTTAGATCAAGAGGAGTGTAGCCACTGGATCATATGGTAAGAATATGTATACTTTTGTAAGAAGCTGTCAAACTATCTTCTAGAGTGGCTGCACCATTTTGCATTCCTACCAGAAATGAACAGAGGCTCCTATTCTTCACATCCTTGTGAGAAATGTTATTATCAGAGTCCAAGATATCCATTCTGTTAGCATATTGCAGCATCTCATTTTTCCACAATGAAAAACATTGCATTTTCCATATGACATATCATGTGAGCACCTTCTTCTATATGCTTATGTGACATCTGTACATATTCTTTGGTTATGTGATGGTTTGGTTCTCCTGCCATGTTTTAGTTGGGTTGTCCATTTTGCTATTATTGAATTTTAAGAGTTCTTTGTATATTGTGGATACAGTCTTTCATCAGATTTGTCTTTTGCAAATACTTTCTCCCAGGGTACAGCTTGTCTTCTCATTCTCTTGACAGTGTCCTTAGCAAAACAGAAGTTTTAATTTTTTTTTTTTTGAGACGAGCCTCAAGCTGTCACCCTGGACAGAGTGCTATGGCATCACAGCTCGCAGCAACCTCCAATTCCTGGGCTCAAGCGAGTCTCTTGCCTCCACCTCCCAAGTAGCTGAGACTACAGGCGCCCGCCACAATGCCTGGCCCTTTTTTGGTTGCAGCCGTCATTGTTGTTTGGCGGGTCCGGGCTGGCTTCGAACCTGCCAGCTCAGGTGTACGTGGCTGGTGCCTTAGCCCGTTGAGCCACAGGTGCCGAGCCAGAAGTTTTAATTTTTAATGGAGTCTAGCTTAACAATTATTTCTTTTATGGATTGTGCCTTTGCTTTTGTACCTACCAGCATCATCTGGATTTTCTCCTATGTTATCTTCTAGAAATTTTATACTTTTATGTTTTTACATTTAGGTATCTGATCCACTTTGCATTAACTTTAAAAAAGGGCATAAGGTCTGTGTCTAGACTCTTTTTTTTTTTTTTTTTTGCATGTGAATGTCCAGTTGTTCCAGCCCATTTGTTGAAAAGACCACTTTTCTCCATTGTTTTGCCTTTACTCCTTTGTCAAAAATTGGTTGATTATATTTATGTAGGTTTATTCCTAGGCTGTCGATCTATTTGTCTGGTCTCTCACCAATACCTTAATGTCTTGATACCTTCACAGTAAGTCTTGAAGTCAAATAGTGTCAGTTCTCTAACTTCATTCTTTGGTATTGGCTATTTTAGGTCTTTTCCCTGTTATATAAACTTTAGTTTGCATATTTCCATAAAATAACTTTGTCCATAAAATAAAGATGTTTATAGCAGCTTTATTTGTAATTGCCAAAACTTGGAAGCAACCAACATGTCCTTCAGCAAGTGAATGGATTAATAAATTGCAATACATCCAGACAATGGAATTTGCCAAGATTTCCACTGGGGTTGCATTGAATCTATAGATAAATTGGGAAAGAACGAACATCTTAACAGTATTGAGTCTTCCTATCCATGAACATGGTCTGTCTCTTTATTTAGTTCTTTGATTTCATTCATCAGTTTTATAGTTTTCCTCATTTATATCTTATACACATTTTGTTAGGTTTATATTTTATTTGGGTGATAATATAAATGGTATTGTGTTGTTAATTTCAAGTTCCACTTATTTCATTGCTAGTATACAGGAAAATAATTGACTTTTGTATATTAACCTTGTATCCTGCCATTTTGCTATGCTTGGTTATGTCAAGAGATTTTTATTGTTGTTATTATTGATTCTTTCAGTTTTTCTCCATAATCATATCATATTCAAAGACAACTTTAAATTTTTCTTCTCAATCTATATGTTTTTTCTTTTTGTCTTATTGTGTTAACTAGGACTTCCAGTACAATATGGAAAAAGAATAGTGAGAGAGAACGTCCTTGCCTTCTTCCTAATATTACTGGCAAAGGTCCTACTTTCTCATCATGAAGTCTGGTGCTAGCTGTACACTTTTTTGTAGGTGCCCTTTATTTTGTTAAGGAAGGTCACTTCTTTTCCGGGTTTTCTAAGAAGCTTTTGTGATGAATGTGTGTATTAGTCAGGGTTCTCCAGGGAAACAGAACCAATAGGGTAGATAAAGATATAAAAGGAGATTTATTACAGGAATTGGCTCATGCGGTTATAGAGGCTAAGAAGTTCTGTAATCTGCTGTCTGCAAGCTGTAGACTTAGGAAAGCTGGTGGTCTGAGTCCAAAGGTCTGGGAACTAGAGTAGCCAATGGTATAACTCCCAGTCTGAGTCCCATTAGAAGATGAGGTAATATGTCCTAGCATAAGCAGTAAGAACAAAAGAGAGGGCAAACTCTTCTTTCCTTCTCTTTTTCTTTCTATTCAGGTTCTCAAAGAATTTGATGATGCCCACCTACGCTAAAGAGAACAATCTACTTTACTCAGTCCAGTGATTCAAATGCTAATCTCATCAAGAAATACCCTGACAGACTTACCCAGAAATAGTGTTTAATCTTAGCACCCCATACCCAGTCACGGTGACACAGAAAATTAACCCTCACCATGGTGTTGGATTTTGTTAAATATTTATTTTTTTATTTTTTGCATTTCCTGCTCATTTTATATTTCTTCCTTAGCCTGTGGATGAGATAGATTACATCAACTGATTTTTGTGTTCTGTGAGATTTTGTTTCTGATATTCCTGAACTGGACTCAGCAGGCAGTTCTCTGCTTCGCGTGTTGTTATCTGGGGCTGTAGTCATCTGGTGGATCCACTGGGCTCAGGCGTTCAGGTGGCTCAGTTAGTGCCGGTGTCAGCTGAGAGCTCAGCTGGGGGTTGCCAAACTGGAGCACAGTGGTTCTCTCCAAGTGGCTTCTCCATGGAGCTCATCTTTCTCATAACAGGGTACACAAAAGTGGAAGCTGCAGATCACTTAAAGCCCAGCCTGGGAGGTTTCACAAGTCATGTGAGGACACTGAAGCTCAAAAATATTACTTGTCCAAACTCACACATCTAATAATTAATGGAGCTAGAGTTTAAACCCAGATCTGTTCAACTCTAGACTCAATATGTTTTCTATTCTGACATTCATGTTTATTGATAGTTTCTTAAAACAGCTTGCTTTAAAGGGGTAGCTCTTTTGTCTATCCTACTCTTGAACTTCAAACTGACCGTGTTGTGGCAGCTGCTGGCTGGGTGGGGGATCCTTCTGTGGAGAGCACAAAACTTCTCTATGCTCAACTGGTGCAGAGGCTGTTTTACTTTGTGTCTTATTACTGACCACTCCCCAGCCTGCAGCTTCTTTTATCCTTTCTAGTCTTCCTTTTATTTTCAGTGCTAAAGTGTTTCTCAAGCCATTCCCAGGAAACATCTTTCTCTTATGGTTTTGCCAGTTCAGCTCAGGGAAGCCAGATTCCCCTGCCTTGCCAAAGTACATTTAACGGGTGCAACATTGAGCCTTCTTGGTTCCTCATCTCACTTTCTAATTCAGGAAAAAGTGCAGTTTGCCCATGTCATAGAAGTAGGTCACTGGAAAAATTGTCTCTTCCATGAACTGTTTTGGGGCATTTGTCCTTGGAGCAAATGTAGTGTTTAGATCATACTAGACCTGTGGGGGTGTCCATCCTTTTTTTCCCTGCTGCATACTGGAAGAAGAGTCGTCTTGGGCTACACATTAAACACAAAAACACTGACAAAAGCTGATGAGCAAGAAAAAAATGTTGGTGCAAATTTGTTATACTATCTGACACCATAGATCAGCTAAATAGTCCTCAAATGATTCATATATGGTCCACGGGTTAGACAAGAGGCTCAAAATGTATTAAGTGGGTAGCTGGGCATCTGCACAGCTGCTCTCTCTGGGTGTGAGCACGCATCTTACTGCTCACTTCCATCAGCAGCAGCAGGCTGTCCAGTCATTAGGAACAGCAAGTAGATTTTAACAGTCAAATTGAATTTCTCAGCAAACCATGGCAAGGACTCTACAGAATACCCTCCTCCCCAACTCTACCAAGTATAGACCATCTCAAAGTCATATGGAAATACATGGGGTGGTGGTGGTCTGTGCTATGTGACCTCACCCTTGTGCTCTGTAGTACTGTGGCTGACCCACAGCTACTGCAGTAAGTTTGTGCCTTAGGGTTTTATAGATGGAGAGCTTTTCATGTCTCTCTGTTTGCATCTAATGGGAAGACAGATGTGCTGTGGCATGCATTAAAAGGCTTGCATAATAGGCCTGGAAAGAATTGATACCTCTTCCTAAAAGAGGGCTATATCAATTTAATGCAATGCTTGGGATGAAAACTGTTGAATTCATATTATTAAAAAGAAAACTACTAGTGATAGAAGGAGGTCGCCTGTTGAAAAAGAAAAAGCATCTGGGAGGGAAAGTCCTTGACATTTCTATTTAAATTTTGTATTTCTTCTTGTACCTGTTTCAAATTTTGTAGCTTTCTGGGAATATATACATTTTTTTATAGATTTTCAGTTTGATTAGTATATTGTGCTTGATAAAACTATTATTTTTAAATTTTTTTGTTATTTCCTTCTTATTATTTTTTATGTATATTTTATTTGCATCTTTCTTCCACTTTCTTCCCTCATTCCCTCTCTTCACTTTTCCCTCACTCCTATTTTTTTCCTTTCTTTCTTTGATTGACTGTGCCAGAGATTTTATTAATCTTTTGAGCTTTTCACTTTGTTTCTTTTTGTTTTCTAATTCCTTGATTTCTGTCCTTATCTTATTATTTCCTTTTGTATTGTTTCTTTGGGTTTGCTCTGTTCTTTTTTATTCCAACTTTATGAGTTGAATGCTTATGTTTTAAGAAATGTATTTGTACTGTTGTATTGAATCTGATTGTTTTTCTCAGATGGATTTCCAGCAGAGGAATTATAGAATAAAACCACAAGAATGTTTTCCAGGTTTGTGATAGACATGTCAAGCCCAGCCCACCCTTGAGAAGGATATGCAAATTAAACTTCTGTGGGCGAGTGCCACAGTCTTTCTGTATTACTCTCAGCAAGCTGACTATTCTTTAATCCATCTCAAGTGTATTTGGTATATGATGCAAAAATGAAGTGTAATTATTTCCTTGCATATAGGTAACTAAACATTATTTATTGTCTTTCCATAGTAAAGCACAAGATTACAATGCAATCTTGATAATGTACCCAATTCTTACTTACACTGTAGACTTGATCATGTACCAAATTCTTATTTACACTGTAGACTGTTTGAGAGGCTGTCTTTTCTGCTTCAGTCTCAATCAATTCTCACAGAAGTACTGCAGTGTTTTACTTATTTTTGCTATATAAAAATGCTTATGTATCTGGTGAAGTAAGTTATTACTTATTGATCTTTGTTTCCAGACCTTTCTTAGCTATTTCTGCCAGTTTATTCTTCCAGTTGCATATTTAAAATTGGCCAAGTTCCAAAGAATTCTCATTGGAGTTTTAATTAGAATTACAATAAATCTAGAAATTGAATTGTAAATAATTGACATTCTTAAAATATTGTGTGTTTTCATCTAGGAATATAATATGTACGTTTTTTTTATTTGTTCAAAGTCTTCCATTACTTCCCTTTCTGAAGGTTCATGGTCACCCAGGTTAGAGTGCCAAGGCATCTCTCATGGCAACCTCAAACTTCTGGATTTAAGAGATCTCCTGCTTCAGTGTCCTGAGTAGCTGGGACTACAGGCACTGCCACAACGCCTGGCTAATTTTTTCTATATATGTATATATTTTTTAAGTAGAGATGGGGTCTTGGTCTTGCTCAGGCTGGTCTCCAACTCCTGAGCTCAGGCAGTCCTTTGAGTTGGCCTCCCAGAGTGCTAGGATTACAGGGCCTCCATGCCTGGCTGGTTCATGGTCTCCTTTATAATAGGTCCTGCTAAAATTCTTCTTGAGATTATTTCTTTTTTGACTTTCTTAAACATTTATTAGGATAAAGTTTAGAGGGGAAAAATGGAATTTACAAAGCTTCAAGAAGGAAAAAAACAGCATTCAATTTGAATAGTTTACCTGTGTTTAAATGTGTCTTGGTGGGCGTCAATTCACTATGGTGTTATATTCTACTTGAGACAAGGCTTTTTAAAACTGACAAAATATAGCCGGGTGTTGTGGCGGGCACCTGTAGTCCCAGTTATTCAGGAGGGAGATTATTTCTGAATCTTTTCTTTTTCTGCTTTTCTAATTGGGATATTTTTCAATTAATTTTTAAAATTTTTTTAGCTGATTATTTCTAGTCTTATAGTAAAAGTATTTGTTTTGGTTTATGTTTTAACAATTTATTAAATTCTCTTCTGTTCCATTGGTTTATCATTTGATTCTCCTGGTTTTTCTATTGATATTTAGATAATCTCATCTACAGATAATGATGATGGTTTTGCTTTGCTAAGACATCTGGAGTAATATAATATCTGGATGTTATCTGTTTTAATTTTGACTTTTGTGGAAATTTCTGTATTTTCTTTTTTTTACCATTAGTGAAAGGTTGAACAAGATTTATTTTTTAAAGTTGCATGAAGGAATCCTTCTAGCCCCCTTAAATTGGCAACAAGTGATGAGTATTATCTGTTTATAAAGCCTCTATTCCTTTTTAACCTATTGATATGATATTTTAATATCATCAATTTCTGGTAGCAAATCATATGGATTCCTATGACAAACCTACTGTGACCATATTATTTTAAAATATGTTGCTTTTTTTCTAAGTTTTTAAAAAATATTGATTTGTGAGTGAGAATGATCCGTCTGTAATTTTGTTTCATCCTCATGAGAGAGGATACCCGAGAAGGGTGAGGTCTGGGAGAACAGGTCTTGTCAAGGAGAGCACAAGGATACACTTGCAGGGTCCTTTCCATGGTGACTCAGCCCTTAGAAATTTGTAAACTTAACTTCCTGGAACTTGGAGATTTCCAAGTTCTGTGAAATCCTGTAATTCTGTAGGGGCTGGACTAGCATCTCCCATTTGATTCAAACTGGCCAATGAGAAGGGTACCTGTGGGGTGGAACTTCTTGACTGTCAATAAAAAGAGACAGATCAAGCTAGACGGGGAGCGTGGCTATTTGAAATTCTTCTATGCCGTAAGCTCCCAGCTGGTAAATAAAACCCTTCCTCTTATAAACGTGGTGTTTGGGTGTTCTTTCACTCCATTGGGCCTTGTCTTACTGCAACATTTTTGGTTCCCTGACTGGGAAGCGAGCTCACCCTTGGAGAGAACATGCACCTGGCAGTTGCCGCCAATCCTCTGGACACCCATGTGGGAGCCCTGTTCGGCCTGGGCGACGTGAACCGCTGAGCACGCAGGGGAGGCAGTTTGGCCTCCCTGTGTGGACGCCTCGGCTGGGCTGAGAAAGGACCCCGTCAGCAGGTCTTCAAGGATTCAAACACCAGGAGGAACTGGCATGGAGGAACAGGTACCTACACAGGGAGACATCTAAGGCAAGGTATGATCGATATTGGGGTCCCACTACAGTTGTAGTGGAAGAAGGAGCCTGATCAACTCCTTGGGCATTAGATTGCCAACAGGTCTGTTGAGAGGTGTGTGAGAGTGTGTGGATGTGGTGTGACTGACAGAACTCTGAGGGTGGAATTGGACCTCCCTTCACAGGCCCTAAGGGAGTGTTGGTTTGCCTTGTCTGGCTACATGGCAGCTCGCGTGGGAAATCAAGGCTGCCCAGGTTAAGAAATAGGTTGGCAATGTATGCATGTGAGTGCTTGGAGAATGACTGAGATGGGTAACAATAGGTGAGGTTTGCCCCCTCCCCCATTCATGGGGTGAACCAAATGTGTGGGTGTGCCCTTCTTCCCTGCTCTAACTTTGCCCCCTGGCTATTCTGAGAGAAACTGGAAGTTCTAGGTTTTCTGCTTTCTGTCTTTGGTGGCGGCCACGTGGCCATGTGGGACTTGGGAGAAAATGAAAATACATTAGAAAAGATGTTGTAGTTTTGTTACTGGAATTTCTTCAGTGAGTCTTTAGTCTCAGGAATTTGAGAGTTGAGTCCGCAGGCCACAAATCAGTGATAAAATGGCATTTTGTTGGACTGAGGGACATGCAGAGGGAGTGGAGAGTGCCAGAGCTACTGGCAGAGGGGCCGTGCCTTGGAAAGTGTTGCGGTTTGGGCAGCCTGGTGAGCCCTGGATGGCACTTGGAAAGCTGGGGGAGTGTGTGGGTCTTGTGCTGGATGAGGTTGTACCCATATAAGCAACAGGTCTCCAAGGTGAACAGCCTCCCAAAGGGGGAGGAGGCCCAGGTCAGAGGTTTCCTGCATAAGTCCTTTGCCTAGGGGTGAATAATTGGCCATGAGAGATATTTTGGCTAGGACTTGGTAGACAGAAAAATACCTTTACAAACTGAATGGGTGTTCTAGCAAATGAATGAATACAGCCCCTCACCTTGGACAAGGTTATTAGGTCTTTGCTGCAGTTTTTGTCTGGGGAAGGGATTAGGGTGTGTGCTCCTTAGTCAGGGTGGAGCCATCCAAAATGTTTGGGACTGCTTTGTCCATGCCTTGCTAGGGCTCAGAGGGTTTGTGCCTGGAGATGAGAGTCTGATGTCTGAGCTCACCTGAGCCTGAAAAAGGGGGGTTCCCTATCCAACCCTGAGTAGGAAAATCCTGTATCAATGTTATATCTCATAAAATGTCTCTCATTTGTAAAATGTAATAATTTGGTTGTTTAAAATGTTGGGGAAACTGAGTCATTGTCAAAGGATAAGATTCTTGCCTTTTAAACCTTCTAATTATCAGTTTGGCTAAGTGAATGGGTGGGATCCTGTTTTGTGGGAAGTGAGTTTTTGAGAGTAAGAGAAATTAGACAGAAAGGAGAATGGCATTGTGTAAAGAAGGAATCTTGTGTAGTAAATTTTGTCCTGAAACAGAATGGTTGTATAAGAAAGTGAAAGGCAGGGCAAAAGTTAAAGAAAGTTTAGAATGTTTGTAGATTGTCTGTACAGGTCATAAAGGGAATTTGTGAAAGAATTTACATGTGATCCAGTTAACTATTCCTCTAAAATCTTTTGGCATGTAATCTTATTTGAGTCAATGTTTAAGGCCTTTGATATTTGACAAACCTTCCAAAATCAAAACTCTAAATTTGGGGCTTGGCGCCCTTAGTGCAGTGGTTGCAGTACCGGCCACATGCACCGAGGCTGGCGGGTTCGAGGTTCAAGGTTGCCCTGGCCAACAGAAAAAAACCAAAAAGGCACAACTTAAATTCGGTCGTCTTGAAATATTAAGACCACTGAAAATCATAGAAAAGCAAATTAAACTTATTTGACTTACTAAAAATATATAGGAAACATTGTCAAATATGA
>CAUYON010009756.1:0-15673 GCA_963573935.1 Arctocebus calabarensis | reverse complement strand
ATAGTGATCAAGGAAATGCCATGAAGGATATCTGTAACAGTATGATCAAAATATTTCTGAATGTATATGAATCGTGCCCTGTGATTGCACCAATGTACATAATTATGATTCAATAAAATTATTAAAAAAAAAAAGAATGTTATAAAATGCAATCCTTGAGGTCGATGCCAGTTGTTGCATGTATTAGTAACATACTTCCTTATATTGTTGGATAGCAGTCTATGGTATAGTTGTCCCACAATTTGTTTAACTATTCACCTATAGTAGAGGTTTTGGTTGTTTCCAATTTGGGGATATAATGCATAAAATTACCATAAACATTACTGAATATATTTTTTCTGTGGAAATATGTTTTTCTTTATGATAAATACCATGCAATTGCTAGGTTGTATAGTAGCTGCATATTTAATTTTTTTTAATAAAAAATGCCAAACTGTCATAGTAGCTGTTCCATTTTATATTCCTACCAGCAATGTATTACCCAACTTTTCTGCATCATCTCCAACATTTGCTGTTATCAAAAATTTTAAAACAATTTTAGCCATTCTGAGAGGTGTATATTGATTTCATTAGAGTTTTAATTTTCCTAATAACGATGATGTTGAACATCTTTTCATATGCCTCATTTGAAATATGTATGTCCTCTTCTGTAAAATATGCAAAATATCTTCAAGTATTCTGTCAATTTTCTCATTGAATTATTTGCTTTTGGTTGTGTTTTGTTTTGTGTTGAAAGTTGAGAGAGCTTTATTTATTCTGAATATGAATCATTTGTCAATGGTCAGAAATGTGGTTTGCAATTTTTTTTCTCCTGGTCTAAAACTTGCCTTTTAAAAACAAAACAAAAATTTCAGTAGATTTAGAAGGTATATGTATTTTATTTTATTTTTTTTTTATTAAATCAGCTGTGTACATTAGTGCAATCATGGGGTACAATGTGCTGGCTTCATATATAATCTGAAATATTTTCATCCAACAGTTCAACATAGCCTTCATGGTATTTTCTTAGTTATTGTATGAAAACATTTGTGTTCTGCATTTAGTAAGTTTCACCTGTACCCTTCTAAGATGCACCGTAAGTGTGATCCCACCAATTAACCTCTCTTCACCCATCCTCTCCCCTCCCCAACCCTCCTTTACCCTTTTCCCCATATTCTTGTGCTATAATTGGGTTATAGCCTTCATATGAAATCTATAAATTAGCTTCACAGTACGGCTGAGTACATTGGATACTTTTTCTTCCATTCTTGATCATCAGAGAAATGCAAATCAAAACTACTTTGAGATACTATCTAACTCCAGTAAGAGTAGCCCACATAACAAAATCCCAAAACTAGAGATACTGGCATGGATGTGGAGAAAAAGCAACACTTCTACATTGCTGGTGGGAATGCACACTAATACGTTCCTTTTGGAAGGATGTTTGGAGACTACTTAGAGATCTAAAAATAGACCTGCCATTAGATCCTATAATTCCTTTACTTGGTATAAACCCAGGACAAAATCACATTATAACAAAGGTATCTGTACCAGAATGTTTACTGCAGCCCAATTCATATTTGTCAAGTCATGGAAGAAGCCCAAGTGCCCATCGACCCACGAATGGATTAATAAATTGTGGTACATGTATATCATGGAATATTATGCAGCCTTAAAGAAAGATGGAGACTTTACCTCTTTCATGTTTACATGGATAGAGCTGGAAAACATTCTTCTTAGAAATGTATACGTATTTTATGTCACATAGATGAATTGTATAATGCTGCCAGGGCTGTCACTGTACCTTGCAACAGAATAGTACACATAGTACCCAGTAGGTAGGTTTTTATCCCATCACCCCCTCCCATCCTCTTATTTTTAGTTTTCAATGTCTACTACACCATTTTATGACTATATAAATTCCTCATTTAGCTCCCACTTATAAGTCAGAACATGTGGTAATTGTTTGTTTTTTATTATTCCTAAGATATCTCATTTAAGGTAATGGCTTCCAGTTCCATCTAAGTTGCTGCAATCAATGTTATTTCATTCCTTTATAAGGCTAAGTAGTACACCATGTATAACACATTTTCTTTATTTTTCCATTGATGGGCACTTGGGTTGATTCCATATGCTTGTAATTATGAACTGTGTATCAGTAAACATTCAGGTGAAGACTTTGTGTTTGTAAAATGACACTTGAATTTTGGGTAGACACTCACTAATGGAATTAGTGGATTGAATGACAGGCCAACTTTTAGTACTTTGAGGAATCTTCACATTGTTTTTCGAAGAGGTTGTCCTAGTTTTCTGTCTCACCAACACCACATCTGCACCAACACCTATTGTTTTTTGACTTATCAATAATGCTCATTCTGGCAGGGATAAGGTGATATCTCATGGTGGTCTTAATTTTAATCATTTCTCTGACAATTAGAGATGTTGAGCATCTTCTGATAAGTTTTTTGGCAATTGACTTATCTTCTTTTGAAGAAAAAACAAGTTGATGTCATTTGGCCACTTTTTGGTGGCATCATTTTATTCTTGCTGTTATTTTTATCCTATTAATAAGGTATTTTCTTGGAACTTTTAAATTTATATGAAATTCAATTTATCTAGGATCTCTTTTCCTAGTTCTAGACCCCAAAGATAATTTTTTCTATATTTTGTTCCAAAATTTTATGTTTAAAATTTTTATATTTACATTAATGTTATATTTTAATTTTTCCATAATATGTGAGATTTAAATATAGGTTTTATACTTGTGTTTGTCCAATTGCTTCAACACAATTGGTTCATGCTTTGCTTTCTTTTTCTCTGTGAAAATACTTTTGTACCTTTGAAGAAAACCAAATAGGCTTTTTTCCTTGTTATTGTTGTTGTTGTAGTTTTTGGCCAGGGCTGGGTTTGAACCCACCACCTCCAGTATATGGTGCTGGAGCCTTACCCCTTTGAGCCACAGGTGCCGCCCCAAAATAGGCATATTTGAAAGGGTCTGTTTCTAGGTTACTGTTCTATTACGTTGATAAATGTATCTCCTCCAAAACCACACAGCCTGGATTACTATAGCTATATAATAATTTTGGGAATCACATAGACTGATTTCTCTTATTTCATTCTAAGTTTTCATAACTGTGTTAGTTATTCTAGTTTCTTTATTTTTCTATATTTTTATAATAATATTATCTATAACTATAAAAAATTCCCTTAAATTTTGATAGAAATTTTGCATCAATTTGGGGAGTATTATTGCCTTTACAATGTTGATTAAGTCTTTCAATCCATTACCATAGTTTGACTCTCCATTTTTATAGATTCCTTTGATTTATCAGGTCTATATAATATTCAGCAAATTCTGTATATGTTTTAATTGAATAACACCAAAGTATTCCACTCTTTTTTTTGAACAATTGAAAACATTATTGTATTTTTAATTTTAATGTTCTTATGTTTATTGTTAGAATATACATGTAAAATTCATCTTTTACAAATTTTAGATAGAGTGGCACCTGTGGCTCAAGGAGTAGGGCACTGGCCCCGTATACTGGAGGTGGTGGGTTAAAGCCTGGCCCCGGCCAAAACAAAACAAACAAACAAAAAAACTGCCAAAAAATAATTTTTAGATACTATCTTGCAATCTTGCTTAACTCATATTAGTGGCTTCCTTAGGAAATTTATGTGTAGACAATTGTGTAATCTGTGAATAAGGACACTTTTATTTCTTCTTTTCTAATTAGTATATTTTTATTTCCTTCACGTACCTTACTGTGACTGGTGAGAACTTCTAGCACCATGTTAAATAAGAATGCTAAGATTAGACATGCTTTGCTTTTTCCCAATTGTAGGTGAATTAGTTCAGTCTTTCATCATTAAATATAATGTTAGCTGTTGGTATTTTTTTAAGATGCATTTTAGCACGTGGGGAAATTTTCTCTAAATTCCCAGACTGTTGAGTTTTTATGATGAATTAGTATCAAATTATCAAACGTTTTCCCTGCTCTATTGGCATGATTATAGGTTTTTCTACTTTAACCTGCTTATATAGTGGATTTTACTGATTGATATTCAAATGATGAAACAGCTTTGCATACCTGAAGTAAATATCACTTGAGCATGGCATACTATTTATTTATATATTGCTGAAATTCAGTGTATAATATTTTATTGATTATATTTTAAATTTCATGAGACATAATTGATCTGTAGTTTTCTTTTTGTTTACTGTTCTCTGTTTTTTGTTTTTTTTTTTTAATCAGAATAATACTGACATTATAAAATGTATTGGAAAGTATTCCCACTGCTTTGGTTTTTGATAAATGTATAGATGTGGTGTCTAGTCTTCTTTAAATGCTTGATGAAATTTCTTAGTGATAGAATTCTCCAGTGAATCCATCTGAACGTAGAGGTTTTCTTTTGGTATATTCTTTTTTTTTTTTTTTTTTTTTTGCAGTTTTTGGCCAGGACTGGGTTTGAATCTACCACCTCCAGCATATGGCTCTGGCGCCCTACTCCTTTGAACCACAGGCGCCACCACTTCTTTTAGTCTATCTTTAATTATAAATGTAATTTCCTTAAGTATTATAAAGTATTTGTGTCTTCTATTCCATTTCAGCTTTATTTGGTAGTTTATTTTCCCCAAAATGGCATAATATCTTCCAAATTGTCAAATTTATGAATATAGATTTTTTTGTAGTATTCTCTTAGAAATCTTGCAACAGTTTCAAAATATGTAGCAATTCCTTATATTTCATTGATGTTCTTGATTTGTTTCTTCCCTCTATGTCCTAATAAATGTTTAACTATTTTATTTTTGTTCTACAAAAGCATTTTTAAATTGATTTTCTCTTTTATTTTTCTGTTTAAAATATTGCTATTTTCTGCTCCTAAATTTACAGTTCCGTCATTTTGTTTGTTTGGGGTTTATTTTCTTATTTTTCTAATTTCTCTAAGTCAAAGGTTATATTATTAATTTAAGATGTTTCACTTTTTCTATTGTAAGAGGTTAGTGCAATAATATACCATTCAACATTGCTTACTTGTGCCCTGAGTATTTTGTTATGCCCTATTTCATTTTTTTTAATTCAACATATTTTCTTATTTTTCTAAGACTTTTTTTCTTACTCTTTTATTGTTGAGGATTCATTGAGGCATAAAGAACCAGGTTACATTGATTGCATTTGTTAGGTAAAGTCACTCTTTTTTTTATTTATTTTTTTCTTTTTTCTTTTTTTATTTTTTTATTGTTGGGGATTCATTGAGGGTACAAGAAACCATGTTACACTGGTTGCATTTGTTAGGAAAAGACCCTCTTACAATCGTGTTTTGCCCCCAAAAGGTGTGGCACTCTTAAAGTCCCATCCTGAAGAGGTGCATCACACTCCGTGACCCTCCCATCCCCTCTCTCCTTCCCTTTCCCCAACCCCCGACCATGTACTAGGTCATCAATTGTCCTTAGAATTCAGTGCGTAGGATTCTTCCTTCTCCATTTAGGTGAATCTTTTCTAATAATAATGTATTCCACTTCCAGCCAGTTTAACACAAAATATATAAAATCTCCATGTTTTTCAATGGCTGAATAGTATTCCATGGTATACATATAATGCATGGATTATTTCAATTTATGTTGTTTAGTTTACAAGTGTTTTAAGATTTCCTACTGTCTGTTTATATATTACCAATTTCTAGTTTGATTCTCTTCTGCTCATAGAACATACTCTGTGATTTTAATTCGTTTGTGACACAGGATATAGTTTATCTTGGTGAATAATCCCTGAACATTTGAAAATAATGTGCATTCTGCTCTTATTAGGAGTATTATCTCTAAATATCAATTAGAACATGATGGATGAAGGTGTTATTCAGTTCTTATATATCTTTGTTAATTTTTTTTGTCTAGTTGGTTTATCAAATGTTGTGAATATAGTTTTGCAGTCACAAATTACAACTGTGAATTTAATTACTTTTGCTTTCAGCTCTAGTTTTATGTATTTTGAAGCTGCATTGTTTTGTGCATTAAAGAATTTCTCTGTCCTTTAATGTATCAATCCTTTTAGCTCTTCATACTTTTTTTCTTGTTTCTTACTCTCCTGCTGTGCACAGTTCAAGAATTTGGCAAAAGTATTAAAAAACAATAGTGTATAAAAACTTAGTTTGATTCACCTCCTTTCTCACAGAGCTCTTGCTGGCTATTCAAACCAATCTAGAACACCTATTTTTGTCTCTCTTGATGCATAAGATTGCTGGAGGCAGTATTAGTTTCTTTCTCAGCAGCAGCCCTATGTTCTGGATGTCTGTCCAAACAACAGACTAAAAATAAGCAAATATTATAGAATTCTCATTAATTACTCTGGGACTTCCTTCTCTATGCTACCACTCAAGTGTATTTTGATTATGAGTTGTGTGATACTTTCAAATATATTATTGAGATTTTATCTAGTTTTATGGTTGTTATGGCTAGGAGGAATTTTCTGCCTCAAGCTTATTACTTGTTTAAATTTAATATAGTTTTAAAGAGGCCCACTGTTCTCATCCTTTCCTGAAATGCTACCACGTACTTTTAAAAAGGCTTTCATACCAATCAAAGCATTTTTATGTATTGACAATAATATTCATTAGCCCTGTATTTCAAGTGTCTGTAAGAACAAGTATTGTATAACTTTCCAGCTTTTTACCATTCATTTTTATGCATATCAAAAGAAAACTCTAACTATAGAATGTAGAGTGAAAATGGAGAATTTTCTCCATTTGTTTTCATCATCTGTATATGTATAACATGTGTCACTGTAAGAATACATAATGACTAGTTATAATACAAACTCTGCCTAGATTTGGATCATTAGTCATACGCTGAAATAATGAACATAATTACAGAATTATAAAGTGACATAAATTTTATAGAACTTCATATACCATGGATTTATATTTGGTGACAGTTGTGAAATAAATTTGTTCAACAAGAAGAGATATGGTTAGTGCTGGTCAGTCTTCCTTCCAAAACCTACCCTCATTACATTTAATTATGATTAAAAATTAGAAAATAAGAGAGTTAATATGAGATATTTTGAATTTGAGGAGCATGCTAACAAATATGGAAAAGGCAAACAGTTTCAAGATTAGTTCAAATTAAGTAAAACTGTTGTCAAAAATAATAATTGTTATTGATCAAGTGATCAAGTTATAGGAATCAAGCAGCAAATACTCATCCCCCATCCTTAGTATATTTAATTATGTTAGAGATTTAATTTTTAAATATTTGTCAATTAAGTATTTTATGTGACTTTTTTGTTTATTATCGCATTCTAACTAAGCTACAGAGAAGTGAGTGTTATTAAAGCTGTTAAATAATCATCCAGAAAATAATGTAAGTATTTTTATTCAAATTTTATCTCCTACATTCATTTTCTACCAAGTGTTTTATGTTTTCAACAAGAAATTCTGTTCATACACCCACAGGCTTAATTGATTATTTCTACCTTTCATTACATAAATACAAATATATATATACACACACACACACTATGTGTAGTATGTATAAAATATATGTTAAACTCATCATCGAAATATATGCATTTATCAATTTATAGAATTACATATTCCTTAAAACTATTTCAGGAAATTTAAACCAATTTTCTCATAGCACTTACTTTTCATGGTAGAACTATTATAAAAAATAAACAATGTCATTGGTGAAAGGAATTCCAAGCTTCCTTTGAATTAGCAAAACAGCAACTGATGTCCTCAAGGATTCTAGTGTACAATGACCCTGCCCTACAAATCTGTTTATCTACTGATGCTTCACCATATGGGGTCAGAGTGGTGATTTCTCACATTAAGTCACATGATCTAGAAAAACATGTAACATTTGCATTGTGAACACTTGCTAAAGAATTAGTCACAGATGGGAAGGTTTTACCTTAAATGTTTGAATTTGTTGCCATCCAATTACTGACTGTCACTTCCCTTCCATGTATGATCTGACCAGCATGGGAAAATCTATGTTGCTAAGCTCTACCTTCTATTGGGTAATTTTTCAATGTGAAATGTTCCACTTAGGCTTGAATTTAGTATTTTATAAATATACACATTATTCTATAAATCTGAAGGGGATAAAAATCCTCAAAGTATTTATTATCCAAAGATGTCCTAAGGGACACCTTTCCCATAAGATGGAGAGAGACTTTGACTATCAATATGGTGTTGGAAAATGAGGTTAAACAATTAATAGGTCTTTGAGGAGAAAGAGAGAATCCAGCCATACTTGACAGCAGGGAATGTAAAGCTACCCAGAGCAGTAGCTCAGGGAGCACAGCAAAGATGTGATGAGCTGGATACAGAATATGGTTCAGAGTGGTAAAAATCTGATGAAAAAGGAAAGTGATTTCCAGTGGCTGAGATAGACTGGCCCCCCAAAGAGATTTGAGATGGGAGGAAACTTTTCTGGAATTTTCATTTATTGGTGGAAGCTTCACATTGAGTGGAAAACTTGGAAGTATTGGTGGACTTGAACAGGATGCAGCAACCATATTTGAATGCTGTTTGGAGTGGACTTGCCATAGGGTTGATGCTGGCAAGGCAGGAACATGGAGAAGGTCTCAGCTGCTGGGGAGTGGCCACTATGGGAAGGTTGTGAGAAGGTCTTAGCAGGGGCCTAAAGTATGATCATCTTAATTCTGCCTGCCAGGATCAAAGCTCCATTCTTGGGACAGGCTGAGGGACTACCACACCCCACAGGAACTGTAGTCAGGGGGGCACTGTGAGGCCTGACCGTGAAGGATTCTTGTGAGGTTTATATCGCCACCGGCATAGTATGAATGCTGTGGAAACATTCAGGCAATCACCAAGGCAACTGAGATAGGAACAAGGACCATAGAGGTGACTAGCAGTGCTCTCTGTATCCTAAAGAAAAAACAGCCCCCCCACCCAGTGTCCCAGTGACATATTGCAACATATTTTCATCAAGAGAAAGCACTTTTACTTTTTCTGGACATGACAAAAAGGTTCACTTTGTTCAGGCTGAGACTATTTCAAGACCTAGGTTCTGAGACAGGGTAATTTGAAGCAAAGGAAGGAATAAAATGGAAAAAGGAGGACAAGGAGGTGAACAAGAAGAAAGAACACATGAAGAGGAAAAAACAGAAAAATTCAGGCAACATGAAAAACCAAAACAGAGAAACTCCCCCAAGGGATAGTGAGGCAGCTACTGCTTAAGACTCTACCTATGAAGAATTAATAGATTTGACATAAAAGAAATTCAAAAGATGTATGATAAAGACAATAAAAGGAACTGACAAGAAAATGGAAAGTCAGAAGCAAAAGTTGAATGAGAGATATGTAGAGTATAGAAAAGATATGGTGGAGCTTAAGAAAATGAAGGAGACAATCAGGGATTAAAAAGATGCAGTAAAAAAATGTCAAAAATAGGTTAGACCATGGAGAAGAACTTTAGAGCTAAAGGAGATAGGTTTTGAGTGAATCCAAGTAAAGAAGCAGAAAAGAAGAGAAAGTAGAACAGGTGCTTACAGAACTATGAGACTCCATGAAGTGTTCAAACATATGAATAACAGAGATTCCTGAAGGGGAAGAAGATTGTCCCAAAGGAACGGAAGCCCTACTGGAGACTATCATGAATGAAAACTTGTCAACTTTTAGTAAAGACCCTGACACACTCCATTCAGATGGATATCAAACCCCAGGTCATATGAACCCAAGCAAAGCCTCACCAAGACACATTGTAATTAACCTACCCAAAGTTAAAATGAATGAAAAAATTCTACAAGCCCCCAGGAATAATGACCAACTGACCTAGAGAAGCAAAGCAATTAGGATGATATCAGATTTTTCAACTGAAATTGTCTAAGCTAAAAGACCATGGTCAGCCATTTTCAACAGTCTTAAACAAAACTATCTTCAGCCCAGAATTCTATAACCTGCTGAACTAAGCTTCCAAAATTGATGGAGAAATCACATATTTTCCCAATATACAAGCACTGAAGAAATTTGCCATGACAAGACCAACTCTACAGGAAATACTGAGACCTCTTCGCAACACTGACCATCAAAATGAACCATCAGCAAAGTAAACACCCAGAAGCTAAAGGTCAAAAGTTAGCTTCCACAATAGCACAAATGATAAAACTACACAAAAACTTTCAAAAAATAAAATGAATAGAATACCAACACACCTATCAATTCTCTCAATAAATGTCAATGGACTTAATTAACTACTGAAGAGACCCAGGCTTGATAACTGGATAAAAAAAAAAAAGTATAAGCCATCCATATTCTGTCTCCAGGAGACACACCTAGCCTTGAAGGACAAATGAAGACTCAAGGTTAAAGGACAGAAAACAATATTTCAAGAAAATGGAAATCAGAAGAAAGGTGAGATGGCAATCTTATTTTTAGATACAAGCAGATTTAAAGCAAATAAAGTTAAGGAAGACAAAGATGGACACTTTATACAGGTCAAAGGAAGAATGAAACAAGAAGACATTTCCATTTTAAATATTTAGTCACCCAACTTATATGCTCCAAGATTTATGAAACAGGCTTTTGTGGATCTGAGCAATATGATAGCCTGTAACACCATAATAACTAAAGACTTTAACAACACTCTGACAGAATTGGACAGATTCTCTAAACAAACAAAGATATAAAAGACCTAAATGAGACAAAAGAAAAAAGGGAATTAATAGACATATACTGGAACGCACCATCCCAAAGCTAAAGAATATAAATTTTTCTCATCAGCCCATGATACATACTCCAAAATAGACCCTATATTAGGATACAAATTGAACCTCAGCAAAATTAAAAGAAGATAAATTATACCCTTGTATCTTATCAGACAATGAAGCCGTAAAGGTGAAACACAACTCAAAAAAAAAAAAAAATCATTCCCACACAAAGACTTGGAAATGAAGCAAACTTCTACTAAAGGATAGTTGGGTTCAGGGAGAGATAAAAGAGGAGACTGCTCAATTCTTCAAACATAACAAGGAAGATACAAGACACCAAAACCTGTGGGGTACAGCAAAAGCAGTATTAACAGGGAAATTTCTCACATTACATGCCTAAATTCAAAAAACAGAAACAGAACACATCAACAAACTAATGAACCATCATATGGAATTGGAAAAAGAACAACAATCTAATCCCAAACCCAGCAGAAGAAAAGAAATAACAAAAATTAAATCAGAGAGGAAGAGCAAGATAACAGCTGAGTAAAAGCTTCTTTGCAATGGGGAGCGTTGAGATTGGTGAGAGAAGACTCCAGGCACCTCTGGCTTGTGGGGTCTGCCCAGAAATATCCCTTTGGGGAAGCGAGGAGACAGAAAGAGACTTTTGGACCCCAGGAGGAGGACCAAAGCAGTGGAGAGGTGGCAAATGGTTGCTTTTATTCAGTCTGAGGATGTGGCAGTTGCCGCAGCTGTACCTACAACAGCAGTGAGATTGCAGATAGGGAAGGCCTTCCCTATGGGTTGTTTTGTTTTTTTAGAATTGGGCACTCAGGTGAATTATCTTGGAAGAAATTGGATGAGAGTGTGGGTAAATTTAAACATGGTCCTAGGTCCAGGAGTGAGATGCTGAGTCAGAATGCAACTATCATTGTTCAGTTGTGGGCTGCATAGCTAATGTGGAGGAACTGCCCTGCAGCTCCACCCTCAGGATCGCAGAGTGAGGACCAGGCTGGGAGACATTGGGTGAGTGATGTAGTGACTGTGAAAAGTGCCAAAGGCCAGGACTGAGACAGAGGGGAAGAGTGCAGCTTTCAGCGTTTGGCAATTGGAGAGCTGCCTTGTAGCCTCGGCCCTCAGGGGCATATAGTGAGGCCATTTTTGGCACATCTGATAAGTGGGCAGCCTCTTTATGAGAGACCACAGAAAGATGTGCTTCCCTGGGAAAGCCTCTGATTGGCCAAGGTAAATGGTTTAAAGTGTCTTTTAAGAGGGTGGAGGAGTGACACAGGGTCCCAATCCAGTGGGGTTTAAGGGCAAAGAAGGAGGCAGAAGCCTCCAGTCTCCTTCTCATATAGCTGTATCAGCTTTGTGATTAGTATCTAATCCCCCAGAAGATCACCTGTTGCCCAGACAATATTCAGCAAGATATATATACTGCCTGTTTTTTTGAGTTGGGTTTTTTTTTAATTTCAACTTTTCCGCCTATTTTTTTCTTTTTTTTCTTCATTTTTATAATGTAATTATAATTTTCCATTGTTGCCTTCCTCAATAATAAGAACTTCATTTTTACAAGTGTTTCTGCACCTGTTATTTAGTTTTTCTCCTAATTTTATCTTGTTAAGTTTTCTATTTGTTTGGGTTTTTTTATGTATAGTATTGTTTTTCCACTATATTTGGTGGCGGTGAGATACTGTGTTTGTTCAGGCTGGCAAACAGCTGCTAACCTCAAGGGAACCACCCAACCCAGCACCCTCAGATGTTGGAGGTTTTTAAGGTATGGGTCAAAGTAAACTACTTAACAAGTTATTTACTCTTGTCTCTTTCTTTCTATGCCTCTCTTCTGTTTGTCAATAATCCCTTTTACTCACCTCCTCTCATTTTTCTTTTTTTAAATCTTTTTTTCCCTTCTCACTCGACAATCTTCTCATCCTTTCAGTCCCATACCAAAAGGACTCATCAAAATGTTAGCTCAGAGGCATAGTACCTTAAAAAGCAAGAGGAAGTGAAAGGAAAATTATGGCAAGGAAACAGATAAAAGAAAACACTCATGAGTAAGAAACAGCAGAAAAATCCAGAGAAATGCCCCCAAGAGACCATAAGGTAGGTAATTCAGTGGATTTCACCTAAAAACAAATGTTAGAAATGACAGAAGGGGAATTTAAAATATGAATGATAAAAACAATGGAGGAAATTGCTGAGAAAGTGGAAAATAACCAAAAGGAAATCCAAAAATAGAATCAAATAAGAAATGAATGATATGAAGAATGTAGAGAGGATATAGCAGAGCTGAAGGAATTGAAGGTGTTAATTAGGGAACTAAAAGATGCAGTAGAAAGTATCAATAATAGATTAAAGTATTAAGAGGAAAGAATCTGAGAGGTAGAGGACAAAGCTCTAGAGATAACTCAGATAGTTAAAGAGGCAGAAAAAAAGAGAGAGAAAGCAGAATGTTCACTGACAGAATTATGAGTTTTCATGAAATGTTCAAAGATATGAGTGATAGGTATCCCAGAAGAGGAAGAAGAATGCCCCAGAGGAATGGAAACCATACTAGAGAATATTATTAATGACCATTTCCTAAATATCACCAAAGATTATGACATACTCTATTCAGAAGTATATTGTACCTCAGGTCACCGCAGCTCAAATAGAGCTTCTCCAAGACACATTGTGGTGAACCTGTCCAAAGTCAAGGAAAAATAAAAGATTCTTCAAGCTGCTTGAAGTAAGTGACAACTGACCTACAGGGGCAAATCCATCTACAGAGTGAGATCTCTAGTGAAACCTTTCAAGCTAGAAGACAATGGTCATCTAAATTTAATCTACTAAAATAAAATAATTTCCAGCCCAGAATTCCATATCCAGTTTAAGCTAAGCTTTAAAATTGACAGAGAAATTAAATCTTTTACTGATATTCAAACACTGAGGAAATTTGCTAATACAAGACCAGCTCTACAGGATATAATTCAAAATATTCTACACACTGACCATCAAAATGGGCCACCAGCAAAATAAGCACCCAGAAAATAAAGGACATAACCTTGCTTCTACAATGATGCAAAAGAGAAAACAAAACAATGGACTATCACAAAATCAGATGAATAGAAAGCTACCACACTTATCAATTATCTCAATGTTATTGGCTTGAATTTCCCACTGAATAGGCCTAGATTGGCTGATTGGATAAAAAAAAAAAATACAAGCCATCGATTTCCTTTCTGCAAGAAACACACCTAGCCACAAAAGACAACTTAAAACTCAGCATTAAGGGTTGGAAGAGAAATTTTCAGGCAAACAGAATTTAGAAGAAAAGAAGAGTTGCAAACTTATTTTCAGATGCAAGTGGATTTAAACCAAATAAAGTCAAAAAAGACAAAGATGGACATTTCATATTGGTCAAGGGAAAAATACAGAAAAAAGACATTTCAATTTGAAATATTTATGCACACAAATTAAATGTTTCCAGATTCTTGAAACAGGCCTTAATTTGTCTGAGCAATATGATAACCCATAACACCATAATAGCAGGGGACTTTAACATTTCTCTTACAGAGCTGGACAGATCCTCTAAACAGAAACTAAACAAAGATACAGAGATCTAAAAGGGACCTTGGAACAATCATGCTTGATAAATTATCTAGAACACACCATCTCAAAGCTAAACAACATACATTATTCTCATTGGTCCAGGAAACATTCTCAAAATAATCATATACTAGGACACAAAATAACCTTTAACAGAGTCTAAACAATTGAAAATTTACCTTGTATCTTCTCACAACACAAGGCTTTAAAGGTAAAGCTGAACTCCAACAAAATTTTTCAACCCCACACAAAGGCAAGGAAATTAAACAACCTTATGCTGAATGATAGTTGGGTGCAGGAAGAAATAAAAGAGTAAATCATAAACTTTCTTGAGCATAACAAAAATAAAAACCCAATACCTATGGGATATAGAAAAGGCCATCCTTAGAGGAAAATTTATCATTGTTGATGACTACATCCAAAAAATAGAAAAAAATGCATCAACAAATGCACAGGTCATCTTATGAAATTGGAAAAAGAACAATCTAAGCCTAAACCCAGCTGAGGGAAAAAGAAATTCCAAAATTAAATCAGAGATGAATTAAATTGAAAACCAAAAAATCATTCACAAAATAAATGAAACAAGGGGTTGTTTTCTTGAAAAAATAAATAAAATAGGTAAACCATTGGCCAGACTAACTAGAAATAGAAAAGTAAAATCTCTAGTAACCTCAATCAGAAATCATAATGGGGAAACAAGAACAGATTCCACAGAGATACAAGAGATTATCTTTGAATACTGCAAGAAACTCTATGTCAAGAAAAGTTGACAATGTGAAGAAAATGGATTAATATTTGGGATCACACTCTCTCCCTACATTTAGCCAGGAAATAATAGATCTTCTGAACAGACCAATTTCAAGGACTAAAATCAAAGAAACAATAAAAATCCTCCCCCCCAAAAATGCCCTGGCCTGGTTGGGTTCACACCAGAATTCTATCAAATCCTCAAAGAAGAGTTTATTCCCATACTGCAGAAATTATTCCAAAAAATTTAGGACAAAAGAATCTTCCTCGGCACTTTCTATGAAGCAAACATCACCCTGATAGCAAAAACAGAAAAAGAAACAAGAAAAAGAAGAACTTCAGACCAATTTTGCTAATCAATATAGATGCAAAAATTCTCAACAAAATCCAAGCCAATAGATTACAGCTTATCATCAAAAAAATCATATGTATACTATGCAGCCTTAAAGAAAGATGGAAACTTTACCTCTTTTGTGTTTACATGGATGAAGCTGGAACATGTTCTTCTTAGCAAAGTATCTCAAGAATGGAAGAAAAAGTATCCAATGTACTCAGCCCTAATATGAAGCTAATTTATAGCTTTCATATGAAGGCTAAAACCTCTTTCTTTTCAATCACTCTGAGTAATAAACATTTTGGATTGCCCTTCCTTGAACTTTTTTTTTAAGCAGTTTATATGACTC
>CAUYON010009754.1:0-10124 GCA_963573935.1 Arctocebus calabarensis | reverse complement strand
GTCCCCCCGTCTCTCCAGGCGCTCCTGTAGACACTGTGTGGAGTCTGCTCGTTCCCCCCGTCTCTCCAGGCGCTCCTGTAGACACTGTGTGGAGTCTGCACGTTCCCCCGTCTCTCCAGGCGCTCCTGTAGACACTGTGTGGAGTCTGCACGTTCCCCCCGTCTCTCCAGGCGCTCCTGTAGACACTGTGTGGAGTCTGCACATTGGAGTGTGCCCCCTCCCCACCCCCATCCCTCCCCGTCTCCCCGTCTCTCCAGGCGCTCCTGTAGACACGGGTGTGCGTGCACCCTGAGAGGGAGTGGCATCCTGCCACTGAGTTCCTGCCCTGAACCCTGACTAAACAGTTTGGAAAATAAATGAATGAAAAAAACTTTTGTCAAATAAAAATTCACAAAGTAGAACAACGATCATACAAATTCATGAAGTAAAGGATGTGGTACAAAAGCACTCAGTAAGCCCACTGCATTTGTGACTGTCTTACAGCTGCATGGGAGTAGGAGGTGTTTCTTACAATTTTTGCTTTGCAAACAATTATTCCTTTACTTAACCACTCTGACCACCCTCGCTCACTAATTGACTGAAAATTGGGTAAATATCTTACTTAATTTTTATTAAATGTTTTAATTAAATAATGTTTTTTTAAATATATTAATCTCACATATATTTTATTGGATATTGGAAGTGTTTTTGGTCTTTATGTAGGAGTTTGATGCTTTTATGATGGGAAATGTGCCATATGAATAACTCTTGCTCTTTATAGTTTTGTTATACATAGTTGTTTTCTCTTAAAGTCTGTTTCTGAGAACCTGTTTGATTGTGTTGAGTGTAGACTTATTGGGTGGCGCCTGTGGCTCAGTGGATAGGGTGCTGGCCCCATATACTGAGGGTGGAATGTTCAAACCCAGCCATACTGCAACAAAAAAATAGCCAGGCGTTGTGGCGGGTACATGTAGTCCCAGCTACTCAAGAGACTGAGGCAAGAGAATCTCTTAAGCCCAAGAGTTAGAGGTTGCTGTGAGCTGTGACGCCATGGTACTCTACTGAGGGCGATAAAGTGAACCTCCTTCTTTTTTTTTTTTAGAGACAAAGAAAGAAAAAAAAGTATAGACTTTCTCTATGTTGCGGCTCTTGTTCATTTGTCTTTCCATTCTTAGTGTCAATAATAACTGCCTTTGCCTTCCTGTTGCCTTAACCCTCTTTAAGGTGGTTCCTTGATTATGTGCTTTGAGAACAGGAATAAGAGAGAAGACAGAAAATACATTTTATTTTTTATATTCTAAAGCAAAAGAACCATTTAGTATGGAAAGATTCAATTTATGAAGACTCTTGGAATTCTTAAAATGGAACTTTTTCCATTCTTCCTCATTTGTTTTGTATATTTAAAATTATGTTAAGTGACAAGTTTCCACAGTTCTTAATTGTTTCTTCATCTGAAGTATGGGCTAGGCGCCTATAGCAGTGGTTATGGTGCCAGCCACATGGCAGGTTCGATCCTGGCCCAGGCCAGCTAAACAACAATGACAACTGCAACAAAAAAATAGCCGGGCATAGTGGCAGGTGCCTATAGTCCCAGCTACTTGGGAGGCTGAGGCAAGAGAATCACTAAAGCCCAAGAGTTCAAGGTTGCTGTGAGCTGTGATGCCACTGCACTCTACTGAGGGTGACATAGTAAAACTGTCTCAAAAAATGAAACAAAAATCTGAAGTATGAATAGCTTTTTCTCATTTTGAATAGCACATTTTAATACTATCTCAGCAGTCTCTGATGTCCACTGTAATCCTAAATATTTGTGAAAAGTATCGATTTTTCTGACCTTACAATTTTAGATGCTTTTTGTATATAAATTATTAGCAAAAATTGAGGCTTATAGAAAGACTTGATATAAAAGTCAACTTTCTTTTTAAACATGGAAAGCTTTATGAATTTGTGCTTTAGAGTTAGATTAAATTTCTCTGTATCGTTCCAGTTATAGTATATGTACTATTAAGTGAGCATAAGTCAACTTATAATGTATTTATTTTCTCTTACATGATAACGGAAACCAGTCAAATCAAACTTACAAAACTATGTATGTTTCACACAAATTAAATTTTATTCAGTTAATTAATTTGTTTAAATTAAGTAATATACCAGGAAATGTTTTATTCAAGAAGGGTTTTCTTCCAGGTAATATTCCTGCAATTTCTGTAGGATTTTTAGCATGCAAGTATATTTATTTTTATTTTATTTCTTTTTTTTTTTTTTTGAGACAGAGCCTTAAGCTGTCACCCTGGACAAAGTGCTATGGCATCACAGCTCACAGCAACCTCCAATTCCTGGGCTCAAGCGAGTCTCATGCCTCCACCTCCCAAATAGCTGGGACTACAGGCGCCCGCCACAACGCCCGGCCATTTTTTGGTTGCAGCTGTCATTGTCGTTTGGTGGGCCCGGGGGCTGGATTCGAACCCTCCAACTCAGGTGTATGTGGCTGGTGCCTTAGCCCGTTGAGCCACAGGCGCCAAGCCAGCATGCAAGTATATTTAAAGTAATTCTTTTGATTTTCTTTTCTTTTTTCTTAAAGTAATTTCTTTTGATTTGACTATTTGGTATTGAGCTGTACAATTACAAATCTTTTAGTAGATTGTTTTACTCATCATTTTAACACTTATTTTTCATAAATGAGTTTACTTTTTAGTATTATATTTTGCCTAGATGTTAATAAAACTAATATAGTAGAACCTCTATAAGTTCACCACCCAAGGGAATGTAACAAACCAGTTCACATATCAGGTGGGCAACATAAGAAACTTTTTTTTTTTTGTAGAGACAAAGTCTCACTTTGTCACCCTCGGTAGAGTGTTCTGGCGTCACAGCTCGAGGCGCCCGCCCCAAGGCCTTGCTATTTTTTTGTTGTTGCCGTTTGACCAGGGCCGGGTTTGAACCCTTCACCCTCTGAATATGGGGCCAGTGCCCTACTCACTGAGCCACAGGTGCCGCCCAAGAAACTTTCTTTTTTTTTTTTTTTTAATGAGACAAGACTCACTTCATCAGCCTCAGTAGAGTGCCTCGGTGTCATAGCTCACAGCAACTTCAAAGTCTTGGGCTCATTTATAGCTTTCATATGAAGGCTATAACCCAATTATAGCACAAGAATATGGGGAAAGGGACACGGGAGGGAAGAGGATGGGTGGAGAGACAGTAATTGGTGGGACCACACCTACGGTGCATCTTAAAAGGGTACAGGTGAAACTTACTAAATGTAGAATACAAATGTCTTCACACAATAACTAAGAAAATGCCACGAAGTCTGTGTTAACCAGTTGATGAAACTATTTCAGATTGTATATGAAACCAGCACATTGTACCCCATGGCATTAATGTACACAGCTATGATTTAATAAAAATAAATAAATAAACTCTCGGGCTCAAACTATTTTCTTGCCTCAGCCTCCCTAGTGGCTAGGACTGCAGGAGCTTGCCATAACACCTGGCTTTTTTGTTTGTTTGTTTAGCAGGCCCAGGCTGGCTTCCAACCCACCAACCCCAGAGCATGTGGCCGGCACCCTAACTACTGAGCTACAGGCACCCAGGAAGCTTTCATTGAGTACTTGTGGTACACTTCTGGTTTATGAAAATTATGGCCTCCTAAGGAGGCAGTCTACTATGGAGATACCATTGTTAGGAGCCATTAAAGGAAGGAATTAAAAGAATTAAGAGTCTCGGCGCCTGTAGTTCAGTGGTTAAGGCACCAGCCACATACACCAAGGCAGGTGGGTTTGAACCTGGCCTGGGCCTGCTAAACAACAATGACAACTGCGATGAAAAAATAGCCCAGGGTGGTGCCTGTGGCTCAAAGGAGTGGGGCACTAGCCCCATATGCTGGAGGTGGCAGGTTCAAATCTAGCCCCAGCCAAAAGCAGGGGAAAAAAAATAGCCCGGTGTTGTGGCAGGTACCTATAGTCCCAGCTACTTGGGAGGCTAAGGCAAGAGAATCACTTAAGACCAGGAGTTTGGGGTTGCTGTGAACTATGATGCCATGGCACATAGTGAGACTATTTCCAAAAAGGAAAGAAAAGAATGAAGAATGAATTTCACATGCCTTGATTTACTAGTTGTGGTTTTTTGCTCTCTCAAACTCACTGAAATAATAGAAAATGTTTATTTACTGATTTCTAATGTGCTTTATTTAGGCAATCCACTGTATGACAGCCTAGGTTCTCTAGGTGTGGGCACCTTACTAGGTGTGGTATCGGCATTCCTCATCTACACTAACACAGAAGCACTCTTAGGGCGATCCATCCAGCCAGAGCAAGTCCAGCGGCTTACTGAACTCCTGGAGAATGACCCATCAGTAAGGTCAGCCTTATTCCAGTGCTTCTACTAAGGCTTGCAAAACGTGTACTAAAAAACAAAAATGCTTGGTTTGTAAATACTTCCAGTGTAAGTTTTGAGTTTCTAGCTCTTAGAACTTTAAAAAATCTGTTACTTCTCAGAATTATAATCTTAGAAAGAAGCAAGGATACATTTAGAAAACTACGTGTAGGTTTCCTTTTAAATTTATTAGACCAAGGAACAGTCAGATATAATGGGAATTGCTGGCTTCTTAACGTGAAAACTCTATATTTGCCTGGTATTTGTATTGCAATTACAAATTAAATATATTTTAAATAAGATTTTTATTCCTGGGGAAATGATTACCAAATTAAGTGTAACTTATATTTCTTGAAATATACATTCTTTGAAAATATATTCTTTGTTTTAGCTTATTTAAAAATGTTTTCCTTACCTTTTAAATTGTGTAAGACTAATGAAGACGTAGGGGAGAATCAGCAGAAGAGTTCTAATAATACTTCTCAGTAAAATTCACTGAGATTTATAACAAAATGGAAAAACGGGAGAGCAAAGTTTTAAAATCCTAACTTTCCACTAGCTATATGTATATATTTTTTCAAACTTTAAAATAAGAGAGCAGCGCCTGTGGCTCCAGGAGTAGGGTACCAGCCCCATATACCTGAGGTGGCGGGTTCAAATCCAGCCCCAGCCAAAAACTGCAACAGAACAACAAAAAATCTTTAAAATAAGAAAGTGTTTTTCTTCTGGGTTATTCTTGCGATCTTTAAGTTAAATCTCTTAAAAAAGGACCTACATAGGTGGCGCCCGTAACTCAGTCCGCAAGGGCACTGGCCACATACACCTAGGGTAGCAGGTTCGAACCCAGCCCAGGTCTGCTAAGCAACAATGACAGCTGCAACCAAAAAGTACCCCAGGCGTTGTGGTAGGCACCTGCAGTCCCAGCTACTTGAGAGGCTGAGGCAAGAGAATCGCTTAAGCCCAAGAATTGGAGGTTGCTATGAGCTATAATGCCATGGCACTCTACCCAGGGCAACAGCTTGAGACTCTTGTCTCTCACACACACACACGCAAAAAAAGACCTATATATCTGAATTAGTAAAACATATTAGCTGAATACTAGATTTATATTCTATACCCTATATGTTTAATCTTGAAAACTAATTACCTCATTGGATCAAGATTATAAATTGAGAGCTGAGCATGGTGGCATGTGTCTAGCTCCTTGGTAGTGGGCTAAGGTGGGAGGGTCACTTGAGATCCGGAGTCTGAGTCTGAGTGCACCATGATTGTGCCTCTGAGGAGCCACTATGCTTTAGCCTGGGCAACGCAGAGATCTGTTTTCTTAAAAAATATTATAAGTTGAGCATTCTCTTTTTTTTCCTCTCCATCCCTGCCTAAACCCCACTCAGAAGTTGAGCATTCTTAGCTTGGCGCCTGTGGCTCAACGGGCTAAGGCGCCAGCCACACACACCTGAGCTGGCAGGTTCGAATCCAGCCCGGGCCCGCCAAACAACAATAACGGCTGCAACCAAAAAAAAAAAAATGGCCGGGTGTTGTGGCAGGCACCTGTAGTCCCAGCTACTTGGGAGGCGGAGGCAAGAGAGTCGCTTGAGCCCAGAAATTGGAGGTTGCTGTGAGCTGTGATGCTACGGCACTCTATCCAGAGTGACAACTTGAGGCTCTGTCTCCAAAAAAAAAAAATTCTTGGGCTTAAGTGATTGTCTTGCCTCAGCCTCCCAAGTACCTGGGAATAGGCACCCACCACAATGCTGTTTTGTTGTTGTAGATGTCGTTGTTTGGCAGCCCCAGGCTAGGTCCAAACCCACCAGCCCAGTGTATGTGGCCGGCGCCCTAGTCTCTGAGCTACAGGTGCAGAGCCAAGTTGAGCATTCTTTTTTTTTTTTTTTTTTTTTTTAAACAGAGCCTCAAGCTCTCACCCTGGATAGAGAGCTGTGGCATCACAGCTCACAGCAACCTCCAATTACTGGGCTCAAGCGAGTCTCTTGCCTCTGCCTCCCAAGTAGCTGGGACTACAGGTGCCCGCCACGACGCTCAGCCATTTTTTGGTTGCAGCCATCATCGTTGTTTGGCAGGCCCCAGCTGGATTCGAACCTGCCAGCTCAGGTGTACATGGCTGTCACCTTATCACATTGAGCCACAGGCACTGAGCCAAGTTGAGCATTCTTAAAATTAGCATCAGGCTTGTAACTTAATGTGAGGTAATCTGTATTAATGTCCTTTCCTTGTGTTGTCTTTCTCTGGTTTTGGTATCAGGGGTAATACTATTTAGAACGAGTTGGGAAGTTTTCTTTCCTCTTCTATTTTTTGGGAGAGTTTGTGAAGAATCAATACTATTTTATTTGGTAGAATTTAGCAGTAAAAGTATCTGAGCATAGATTTTTCTATGTAGGTAGTTTTTTGATTATTAATTCCATCTCTTGTTTTGTTTTGTTTGAGACAGTCTCAAGCTGTCCCCCTGGGTAGAGTGCTGTGGCCATCATTGCTCACAGCAACCTCCAACTCTTGTGTTCAAACGATCCTCTTGCCTCATTTTTTCAATTTTTTTTTTTTTTTTTTTTTTTTTTTAGAGACAATGTCTCACTTTATGGCCCTTGGTAGAGTTCTGTGGCGTGACACAGCTCACAGCAACCTCCCACTCCTGGGCTTAGATGATTCTCTTGCCTCAGCATCCCAAGTATCTGGGACTACAGGCGCCCGCCACAATGCCCGGCTATTTTTTTGTTGCAGTTTGGCCGGGGCTGGGTTTGAACCTGCCACCCTTGGTATATACCCACTGAACCACAGGCGCCACTCCTAGTTTTTCTATTTTTATTAGAGACAGGGTCTCGCTTTTTCTCAGGCTGATCTCGAATTCATGAGCTCAAGCAATTGGCCACCTTGGCCTCCCAGAATATTAGGATGACAGGTGTGAGCCACACTGCTCCTGGCCATGAAAACCATTCTTAAATGCCTGCCTTGTAGTTGGTGCTATATTTTACCATGTTTTGCCATATATAATATACTTTTTTGCCCAAATTTTTGAGGGAAAAATATGGATGTGCATTACACATGGGTAATATTAATTCTATAGCTATATAAATGTTTTGAATTCTTTCATGTATGCTTATGCATTAAAACTATAGAAAGCAGTGACTATAGAAAGCAGTAATGCTATCCCTATGTAAAATAATACCTTGGAATACAATAATTGGTTTTGTTGAACTTATGGCAAACTTGTAATGAAATCGTTTTTGACTAATGAAGAGCAATATATTTCTCTTTGTATATGTTAGGTGACAGCTAGCAAGCTAGCTGATATTTTTAAAAATTCCTTTACAAGTACCTAAATAGAAACAAACAAAAATTTGTACTAAAAATTAAAATGGGCCAGCTGCAGTGGCTCAAGTCTGTAATCCTAGCATACTGGGAGGCAGAGTCAGGTGGATTGCCGGAGCTCAGGAGTTTGAGACCAGCCTGAGCCAGAGTGAGACCCCATCAGATGTGGTGGTGGGCATCTGTGGTCCCAGCTACTTGGGAGGCTGAGGCAAGAAAATTGCTTGAGCCCAAGAGTTTGACGTTGTTGTGAGCTATGATGTCATAGCACTGTACTGAGAGTGACAAAGTGAGACTGGCTCAATAAAAGGGAAAAAAAAAATTTTTTTTTTAATGAATTCTCCTGGTGATTCCTAAGAGAGATTTATAATTTAAACAATGCAATAAAAGACCTATTCATTTGGGGGGAAAAATTAAAATCAGATGTTTTTTCCTGAAAGATTGTGCCAAAAAATGTGGGTTCTGTGGGTGCACATTGTATACAGAAGTGCATTATGTGTGGCAAAGTATGGTATATATGTGTCCACTCAGTATTCCCCACATCAGTCCCATGGAGTGGTTATTATTAATGCCGGTCTACTGGAGACCTTCATAGAATTGTTTGAAGACTTTTTACAGAGCCTAGTGAATATAAAAGTGATTCATAAAAACACTGTTATCAAGAAAAACAAGTTTTTGTAAATGGTACTTAGGAAATTGGTAAATGAATATATGGTGGGGAAGAGTTTATGAGGAACGTGACAACATTTTAGAAAAGTCAAAAAAGAAGAAAAGTGATTTTGAGTTAGTGGTTTTTAAATACACATTTATACAAATTACCATATTATAGTGTTTGTTAAGTTTGCCCATGTGTATGGCATTGTGCAAAAAAAGATCTACATGGACAGTGAGCGTTAGAAAATGATGGGTGGGGCGGTGCCTGTGGCTCAGCAAAAAGGACGCCAGCCCCATATACCGAAGGTGGCAGGTTCAAACCCAGCCCCGGCCAAACAGCAACAAAAAAATACCCGGCTGTTCTGGCAGGCACCTGTAGTCCCAGCTACTTGGGAGGCTGAGGCAAGAGAATCGCCTAAGCCCAGGAGTTGGAGGTCACTGTGAGCTGTGATGCTACGGCACTCTACCAAGGGTGATAAAGTGAGACTCTGTCTCTACAAAAAACAAAAAAAGAAAAAAAAGATGGGTGATACTTAATGATCACTATCATTAAGATACAGTGGATGGAAGATCTTTGTCCATCTTCATCACTGATGGGAAAAGAGAATTCTAGACTTTGTGCCATTAAAGTATACGTGTGTATGTATATAAATTTATATGCATTGTTGTTGACTGCAGGGCAATTCATGATGTGAAAGCCACAGATATGGGATTAGGTAAAGTAAGATTTAAGGCAGAAGTAGATTTCGATGGACGAGTTGTTACGAGATCATATTTGGAGAAACAAGATTTTGACCAAATGCTACAAGTAAGTTTATGTATTTATTATTTTCTTAGATAGCTAAGGATCAGAAAAATTTTTTTTTACGTAAACAAAATAAAACTTTTTTATTTTTTTATTGGTGTTAATGTCACTTCGACTCTTAGAATCTTAGTTTCCAAAGTTTGACAGAGCCCTTTTTTATTTTCTGGAGAATGATTCAGAGGAGATAGCAGCAGAAGAAAATTTTTAAGTGCTTGTTAAGCACCAGACATTTTATCTGTTTTATCTAATTTATTGTCAACAACTCTGTGGTGTAAAGAAATAACATTTTCTGGATGGCGCCTGTGGCTCAGTGAGTAGGGTGCCGGCCCCATATGCCGAAGGTGGCGGGTTCAAACCCAGCCTTGACCGAACTGCAAAACAGAAAAATAGCCATGCGTTATGGCGGGCGCCTGTAGCCTGTAGCTCCTCAGGAGGCTGAGGCAAGGGAATCGCCTAAGCCCAGGAGTTGGAGGTTGCTGTGAGCTGTGACATTACAGCACTCTACTGAGGGCGATAAAGTGAGACTCTGTCTCTACAAAAAAAATAAAATAAAATGAAATAACATTTTCTTTTTAACATATGTAGGCAAATTGAAACACAGATTAGGTAACTTTCATAAAGTTGCAGAAGCCTATAGAAGGTAGCCATAAAGTTCATGTGCAGTTTAAAATAGTGTGCAGTTTAAAATTGCACATGAACTTTATGGTCACCCTGTATATGGCATTCTTAGTGTTTAAAAATTGGTATAAATGGGGCGGCTCCTGTGGCTCAGCCAGCAGGGCGCCGGCCCCATATACCGAAGGTGGCAGGTTCAAGCCCGGCCTTGGCCCCGAACTGCAAAACAAAAAAATAGCCGGGCGCTGTGGCGGGTGCCTGTAGTCCCAGCTACTAGGGAGGCTGAGGCAAGAGAATCACTTAAGCCCAAGAGCTGGAGGTTGCTGTGAGCAGTGTGACGCCACGGCACTCTACCCAGGGCGATAAAGTGAGACTCTGTCTCTAC
>CAUYON010009749.1:0-31894 GCA_963573935.1 Arctocebus calabarensis | reverse complement strand
TGGCGGGTTCAAATCCAGCCCCGGCCCGCCAAACAACAATGACGGCTGCAACCAAAAAATAGCCAGGCGTTGTGGCGGGCACCTGTAGTCCCAGCTGCTTGGGAGGCGGAGGCAAGAGACTCGCTTGAGCCCAGGAATTGGAGGTTGCTGTGAGCTGTGATGCTACGGCACTCTATCCAGGGTGACAGCTTGAGGCTCTGTCTCAAAAAAAAAAAAAAAAAACTACTTGTTCTTCAGCACATTATTACACCTAATGTCAAGACAAAGTTTTAAGTTTTTTAACTGTCAATGCTGATATTAAAGCTAAATATATTTTTTATATAGTGGTTGCTTATTGGTCATAGAAATGCTCCGCTACTATGTTGATACACAGTACTGTATTAACACCTTCAGTATAGTAAAGGAAAAGAGTAATTATAGAACATATACCTGGAACAATTTACTCTTTTTTTGTAGGTGTCAAAATATGGTAATGGTGAACTTTTAATTAGCTGTCAGTGATTAACAGTCTACCCCAGAAGTAAATAAAGGTGGATATTTTACCACCTTTTACCAATTTACAAAAGTAAATTGTTTTACCTTTTACTATTAAGCACTCTTTTTTTTTTTTTTTGGAGCTAGAGTCTCTGTCACCCTGGGTAGATTACCACCATGGAGTCATCAGAGCTCACAGCAGTGTCAAACTCCGGGCCTTAAGCCTTCTGAATAGCTGGGACTGGGGGCATGCACTCACACCGAGCTGGTTTTCTTTGTTTAGTAGAGACGGGGGGTCTCCTGTTGGCTGGTCTTGAACTCCTGAGTTGAAACAATCCACCCTCCTTGGCCTCTCAGAGTGCTAGGATTACAGGTGTGAACCATTGCATCCATCAAATACTTTTTTTATATATCTAAAGTCTGAAAAGCAAGAAGAGAGGGAAGCACCCAAGATATTTTATGAGTGAATAAAACAAAATTAGTGGAGGTTTTTAAAGTCCAAATTGAGGTTGATCCACTGGCTTATTTTTTAGAACTATGTTTAAGTTAGTATTAAAATGGAAATAGAAAAATGTTTAAGTATTTGTCTTCTATTTAAATTCATGAATCCATCATTTTATTATATAATTTGTATATGTAAAGTAGGATAGTAAAATAGTAGAGTAACCATAGTTCACCAAAGAGAGGATAAAGGGTGATTACTTGTAATTATATAATAGTGAAAAAAGAAATGAAAAGAAGTAACAGCTATTAGTAAACTTTGTTTTTTATCACTGGTTTTAACAATTATTTATTAGTCACTGCAGGTCAGTGAGGTAACCTGTATTACATTAATATTTCCTTGTGCGAATCACTTTATGACTTTTATTAAATTTATGGTGTTTAGGAGAGAGAAGAAAGGATACAGCTCTGTCTTGAGTTTTCTTTTTGCATTAGATCCATCTCTGCTGTGGAGACCAGTCACTTGGCAGCACAGAAGTACCTTTAACTGGATTACTGAAAAAGGGCAGTACAGAGATCAACCACCACCCAGTCACAGTCGAGGGTGCTTTTACCCTTGACCCTCCAAACCGAGCCAAACAAAAGCTTGCACCTATTCCTGTGGAGCTGGCCCCAACTGTGGGAGTGTCTGTGGCTCTGCAGAGGGAAGGCATAGACTCGCAGGCAAGTAGTGGCCTCCTGTTCCCCCAGCTTCTCTACTCTCACTCATGACGGCTCACGAAAACGGAACTTCAGTAGAGTTACCTGGCATAAGAATACATTTTTTATTCTTAATGAGTGGCCTACATTATATGATGCCTTCTTTCTGAAAAGACTCTTATAGAAAGAGTGGCTTCCACTTCTGTGGTTTATGAGTGACTGTACCCGTAGCCCTCTTAGCCTTTTGGGTGGTCTTCTTCTGTAGTGTCAGCCATTCTGCTACATGAGAACCTCCCGACTCATTGTCAGTGATTATGACAGAAAAGGAACTCCAGTAAAAGAGAACATTCTTAGCCTAGTTTCTGGGTATCTTCATTTAATGCTGTCCTTGTGGTTGACACAGCCTAAACTAAAATAACATTCTCAGCTCATTAATGATTTGTAGTCCTTATGTTTGTTAGGCAGTTTTGTTACAGAGATGGCCATTTATTTGAATGTATATTTGTTTAATTGTATCTCTTTTTAGAATCAACTTTATCTTGTTCAGAGAGTTTATGTAGATTTTTAATTCAAGATAGAAAAATTGAAGTTAACATTTAAAAGATATATTTGCATATATTTTTAGAGGGGAGTGGAGTAAAAGAGAGAAAGGAAAGCATACTAGACATTGGTTTTTTTCTTTTTAGGAGTATAGTCCTCCATTGTACTGCCTTGGTAGGAATAACCATTCCCAGGGACACCTATGCCTGACTTCTTTTCTCAAATATCCCTTCTTACCCATTAGGATGCATTTTGGTACTCAGCTCTGGATATCATATTTCCTTCCTGTTCATCTTCCTTTTTCTGGTCCTAAATGCTATAAGAAAATTTGCAAATTATGAAGAAAAAATAGACTAGGAATATCCAAACTGGGAAAGGAAACTTATATTTTAAAAAACAACGCCAAGTTTTTTGCTTAATTGTGGAGGAAAGTTCTTTGCAAATTATACTTTATTGTATAAATTGTTTTTAGTCTTTAATTGAATTAAAGACCCAGAATGAACATGAGACAGAGCATTCAAAGAAGAGAGTTCTAACTCCCATAAAGGAGAAGACACTTACGGAGCCAAAATCACCAAGCATGTCCCCTGTTCCGCCTCACAACCAGTCCCCTCCAACAAAAGATGATGCCACAGAGAGTGAAGTGGAAAGCTTACAGTACGATAAGGACACCAAACAGAATCCAAAACGTAAGATGTTCTTTCACACGTCTTTTAGGTATTGCATTTTGCAGCCATCTAATAAATGACTATGAAAATTTTCATGGCTTGCAAGGAAAAATTCTGGGTTTTTTTAAGAATCAGTAATGTATGGTGATATAAAAAAAATTGCATTTAAAGTCATTTCAGTATATCTGGCTACATAACGGAATTTTCTTAATTAAGATTAGAAATTTTTTTTTTTTTACTTTCACATTGGAAATATCCTATTTAAAAGAATTAAAGAATATAGTTCTTTTAAATTATTAAACTCTTATATCTTGAATTCATTAGAATTTTTGAGAAAAGAACTGTTAACTGATCAGTTTAGTTTATGCTAAACTAATAATAATCATGTTTGGCCTAAAGTTAAGAGTCTGAGAATTCATGTTTATCTAGTTTTATAAAAGATTTTCACTCATTGTTTAAGAGTCTATAGTTAGTACTATAAGTAGTTAGTAGTGGATTAGGAGTTAGAAATTTTTGGTGCAAGTTACGTCTCTGTCACTGAGGAGCCGTATGACTTGGGCCCCTCACTAAACATCCCTGGTCTCTAACAGGGTTGAAATAAGGCTAAGGCCTCAGTAATTTCAGACAAGTCACTTTTAAGATATTTATGCCTTAATTCAGATGTTCATAGACAAAATTGTCAAATTCCTTGCTTGAAAGTAAAAGAGATGGTAACTTTAAATTATCTGAGCAATTTAAGAGAAACTGTTAGACAAAGAAATTATTATTTTTTAATTTTCTGTTCTTTTTAGCCAGTTCTTCTGTACCTGCTTCACTGGGTCAGCCGGGGGCTACATCCAATGTTTCCCAAACAGCTTCAGGACAGAAGATTGCTGTTCCAGCAACGTCCCATCATTTTTGCTTTTCAATAGACTTAAGGAGTATCCATACCTTGGAAATTGGTTTTCCAGTCAACTGTATATTAAGGTGTGATTTGATTTTGTTTGAAAGTTTTATTTTCTGAAGAGAAATGCCATTTCTCTGAGCAGGTATAGAAAGAAATGTCACAAAGAAGTTACATTTGTTAACTCAGCAGACTAAAAGGGGGTAAGGCTAATATTCTAAGGGCTTTGAACTTAAACCAGGGTGGCAGTGGTGATATGAGAGGTAATATTCTTACCTATTCTGGTATAATTGTAGGCATTTAAAATAATTTATTAATGCTGCTGTTCAAAGTACACCAGCTCTTAAACTTTAAAGGTATTTTTTTTTTCCTGAAAAAAGGTGTTACAGGTCAAAGTAATGGTAGTACAATATCTTATTTTTCTATAAAACTGTATTATAATGGGAGGTTATATTCCTAATATCTACATTTGATAGCTGTGATTCAAAACATCATATTAACGAGCTACAAGTGGAATTTATTCACACTATTCAATATACAAGTCAGTTAAATGGCTTTACATATTTTTGTTTTGAATAATGTTACGTTTTTATAGACTTTGTGACTATGATATAAATTCAGTGTAATAGAACACTGTGTTTCTTTGTGTCATCAGAAATTGTTATTTCTATGAATCCACAGCTATACATTGCTTCTTGCTATCATTTGAAGCATATCTGCCTTTTAAATGCATATATCGACTCATACTTGCATCTGATTTTTCAGTTCTTTGGATCCTTACCAAGTCAGTTCCCAAATACTCTCTACTTTGGTATAAATAATGGACAGAATCAATAGGACCCCGTACTAAGTGTGATTATGAATTTGTAGGATGAAGGTCTTTCCATCTCACCTTAATCTCAGCAGTTTACCTATTATTAGATTCTGAGAATCATTACTAAAATGTTTTTATTTGGAAATTGAAAATTAAAAAAAAGATTTTCTCTCACAGACACAGCTTTCCTCAAAGGGTTTGTATAACATTTTTAAAAGTAGAATTATTAACTATTTTCTACTTTACTTTTTTTTCCTTTTGTTCTAGTCCTTTTACTGATACCTCTTTTATGCTGCTACTAGGTAATTTGATGTTAGGATTGTAGGAATTTGGCCAGAAGCACAGAAACAAAGGGATGATCAAGAATTAGATAGATGCTGAGAGATAGAAGCTTCGGATGCACTTAGAAAGTGCTAATATTAGTATTTGTGTTTACTTATGAGGAACCATTTATTTAATCATTAAGCTCCTAACAATGTGCATGGTATTAGAGGCACATAAAGAAGAAGATAGATTCAGAAATAAGTCTGTTCTATGACAGAGAATAGAAGAAAGGGAAATGATACTCTAAACAGAAAATAAATGGTTACTATTCACTTAACATTCTACATAGAATTCACCTGATGATAAGGACCATGGAGTCTGTCTTTATATCATTTTTTTTTTTTTTTTGTAGAGACAGAATCTCACTTTATCGCCCTTGGTAGAGCGTTGTGGCATCACGCAGCTCACAGCAACCTCCAACTCCTCGGCTTAGGCGATTCTCTTGTCTCAGCCTCCGGAGAAGCTGGGACTACAGGCACCCGCCACAACGCCCAGCTATTTTTCTGTTTTGCAGTCCGGCCGAGGCCGGGTTTGAACCCGCCACCTTCGGTATATGGGGCCGACGCCCTTCTCAATGAGCCACAGGCACCACCCTGTCTTTATATCATTTTAAGACATTTTTTAAAATGCTAGCCATTTAACTTTTTCTCAGTTCAATAAATTTTATGTTATCATGCTCTGCCTTGGTATGAAATTGCAGTTTGCAATTTTGTGATGGAATTTGTGAGGTAACACTGGTGTATGAAAAAGTTCAATCTGTAAGACTTTTCTTAAATTTGCTTTTCTTTCGATTGCTGTATCTCATACTGGGATGGTGGGGGGTTGAAATTCTAGGGCATGCCTTTTCTCTGAGATGCCGTGATTTCATTGGATGTATATTACACAGGAGTTGGTCCAGGATTCTTCTTGTGAGAAAGCAATTTTTATAAGTAGGGTTTAAATTTTAGTGTTCAATACAGGATAAAATGTAAGTGAGTATTATAGTATCTTTATATTTACTTGCCTTTGAATACAGAGTAAGTTCGACAGTAGTTAGGCATTTTTCTGTTTAATCTAGTTTAGTTTTTGTGGTAAAAGGAAGAAATCGTGTTATATCACTCTGATTCATCCGTACCACACTGAAGTTGCTTTCATCCTTGATTCTCTGTTCAGAGACAGGTTATCATGAATATGTCCTTTTGGAGTTGAATAGGGATTTTTAGCCCATAAAAGACCACTATTGTAAAGGAAATGGGATTTATAAATTAAATTTAGCAAAACCGCTTGTTACTGGAAAAGATAGGATCTTAAATGGCAGCTCAGTATTTCTACCATTTTGCTGTTTAAACAATTCTATTCATAATCATACTATGCTTTTTAAAAACCTGTAAATCTCATTGTAGAGGTTATTACGGTATTCTAAGACTTTTTCTTAAATTTTAGGTATTCATACCCATTCTTTGGAAGTGCAGCTCCTATTATGACTAATCCTCCAGTAGAAGTTCGGAAAAACATGGAGGTTTTTCTTCCCCAGTCTTACTGTGCATTTGATTTTGCAACTATGCCGCATCAGCTGCAAGATACCTTCTTAAGGTAATGTGTAAGCTGAGTGTATGATACGGTTACTTTCTTGAGTCAGCTCTTGAAAATTTGCGTCTTATTGAAAAGGAGTTCCTATGCTCTTAAGTCCATAGCAGCATCTACATTTCAGAATCAAGAAACAAACGTACTAATGGTGTCCATGTCTATAACATTTGTGCTTCCACTGCAGTGTTTCACAGAGTTTATTATAAAGGCTCTTTGTAGATTTTCATATTTTGTTTACCCAAGTTAATCTGTGAATCATGATGGAACTTTGATAAGTAGTCTTGCCTTTTTAAAAAAAATTTTCTAAGTTTTATTAGGCAATTTTTCAAACATACAGTACAGTTGAATGAATTATACAGTGATTACCCTACAGCCACCACATAAAATTCATAATGTTTTTCTTCTTCACATGTAGGGAATTTATTCATAGGGAGGCTACAAGTTATTTTTCCTCTCATCGCAGCGACCCCAGGTTCCTATTGGATGTGTTATAAACAGAAGCCATTCACGCTCCTGCTCTGAGCACACCCCTGCCTTTTTAAATATAATATAGAAAAGTAAATAAGAACCAGATATTTTGTTTTTATTGTTGATTAACTGAATGAAAAAAATTGCCTTTTTAATCTCTAAACTGGAAGTATCTGAAATGATTCGTGAAGAAAAGTGAGATCTGTGAAACATCTCTTACAATTACAATTCAAATTTATATTTTACAGTGTATTAATTTAAAAGAAATAATGAAGGGTAACTAAAAATTATCTCTTTGTGGAATAGTAATGTTTGAAGAGTTTTCTGTATTGCAAAGAAAGAGGTAGAAAATGAAATGGTACAGTTCTGTGTCACGTCGTGATGGAGGTACGTTCTGGGAAATATCTCGTCACTGGGCAGACGTAGAGTCTCCTTATCCACACGGCTGCCGGACAGCCTGCTGCTCACTGCGGCTGGGGGCATATGGCTCTTTGCCCCTAGGCTACAAACCTGTACAGCAAGTTACTATACTAAGTATTGTAGACACTGGGAACACAATGGTACGTATCTGTGTGTCTAAGTATATCTAAACATAGAAAAGCAGTAGAAATGTGATGTAATAATCCTGTGGGAACCTCCATGGTACATGTGTGGTCCATCACTGATAGAAACGTTGTTGTATGTCATGTGACTATCTCATTTTGTGGAACTGAGCCTTTAATCTGACATTGGTGCTAGATAACATTTCAAATAACAGAAACATCTTTAACGGGATTCAAAGATTGTAGCTCAGAATTGATGGGTATGAACACCTGTTTCTCTCTTCCTTAGGATTCCCTTGCTGGTTGAATTGTGGCATAAGGATAAAATGAGTAAAGATTTACTTCTGGGAATTGCGAGAATCCAGCTTTCTAACATCTTGTCTTCAGAAAAAACTCGTTTTTTAGGTTCTAATGGTGAACAGTGTTGGCGTCAAACTTACAGTGAAAGTGTGCCTGTGATAGCAGCACAAGGGTAATAAAATTGATCTTTACTTTGCTTTTTTATTCTTACAGTAATTCTGATTAGCCACAATTGCACCTTTTCATATCTTCTTTCCAGATTTTTCTTCTTTGACTTGGGGGGCTGTATCCCAGTTTGATTTTTAGCTTTCTGATGCCCATTTTACTCCACAAAAGTAAAGAATCATTGCTACTGTGGTACTGTAATGCTTATTCAGACTAAGTATTTTCATTTTCCCTTCCTTCTCTTTAGCCTGACAACTTAAACTTCAGTATCTAGTTTTTGTAGCTTGTAATTCAGGCTTAAATTTATAAAGTATTTTGCACTATTTTGCAGTGGAAATGGCTATGACTATTTTTCCACTTGGAAAAATTTTTTTTTTTTTTTTGAGACAGAGCCTCAAGCTGTCACTTTGGATAGAGTGCGGTGGCATCACAGCTCACAGCAACTCCAATTCCAGGGCTCAAGCGATTCTCCTGCCTCTGCCTCCCAAGTAGCTGGGACTACAGGTGCCCGCCACAACGCCAGGCCATTTATTGATTGCAGCTGTCATTGTTGTTTGGCGGGTCCGGGCTGGATTTGAACCCGCCAGCTCAGGTGTACGGGGCTGCCGCCTTGGCCTGTTGAGCCACAGGCGTGGAGCCTCCACTTGGAAAATATTTTAACTTCTGCCTCAAATCTAAAGGATGAGGATGTTACAAATATTTAGCAATTGGAGTTATCTTTTTGAATGAAGTTCAAAAAGTAGTGAAAAACTTGAGTTTTTTACGTATTTTAAATGAGGTACCTGCTGACTTATCTTTTTGAAATTAACAACTTAAATATATCTTTAAAGAATAATAAGAATGGCCGAGTGCAGTGGCTCATGCCTGTAATACTCCAAGAGGCTGAGCCAGGCAGAGTGCTTGAGAGTAGGAGTTCAGGATCAGCCTGAGCAAGAGCTGGACCCTGTCTCTACTAAAAATAGAAAACTAGCTCTGCCTTGTGGTAGATATCTGCTACAGGGGAGGCTGAAGCAGGAGAATCACTTTAGCCCAATAGTTTGAAGTTGCTGTGAGCTATGACGCCATAGCACCCTACCCAGGGTGACAGAGTGAGACTCTGTCTTATAGGAGGAAATAAGGCTCAGTAAAAATCTTAGATCTAAAAGTGAAGTTGATTTTTTCCCCCCTATTCCTCCCCATTCATATCCACTTGGAGAGACTGAAGGATTTGCTAAAATTTTCATTCACTTGGAAGATCTGGGAACAGGTGTCTTAGAGAATCCACTATTGGGTTAACTGAATTTTTTTTGTTGTTGTTTCAACTCATGTTATTGAAAATTAGCATGATGATCTGTCATTATATGTTGACTATAACCAAGTCATTAACTATTGAACCTATTTAATGCTATCTGTTATGAATATTTTGTTGCCCTGCCCTGAGGACAGAGAAGTTTTAGAGATTTACCTAAGGGACAACTTCAAGAATGCTCAGGAATTTCAGATATAGTAATACTTTGTTACGTTATTCATTTATTCCTAAATCTAGGAGATTAGAACAAGAAAATGTAGTTAAGTAGGAGTTCTAATTGGGTGAGATGGATTCATTACATTTTGTTTGATTGGCATATTATTTGATTTGGACAAAACCGTGTCTTTTTGTTGGCAAGATGTTATTGTCTTCTAACATTTTTTTCTTGTTTTTATTGAGTTAATGATAAATGTTACATGCAGTTATATGATTCAGAGAGGTGCTTGTTATGATCAAAATAATGTATAAATACCCTACTTTGAGGAATTATCCTAAGGCAAATTTTATATTCAGTAAAAGATTTATGTACTAGTATGTTTATCCCAGGAAAAGTAGAAACAAGAATTCAGAATAACCTATATCTGAATTTATATTACTTGAAATGTGAAGTACTATAATGTGAAATACATTTCACTGTATTTTTTACTATATTTTACTATAAATAAATTATTTTATAGACAGTAAAAAATCACATTTTTAAGTTAATATTTGACATGAGAAAATGCTCCTGATATAAATAGGATAGCAGGACAGAACTGTATAATGTTAACATGCCTGCCTGCACGTGTATCTACATGTAGGTAAAATGAAGAGGAAGGAAATAAACTAAATACTAGTAGTAACTACCTGTTGGCAGGAGGATTTTAAATGTCACCTTTATGCTTCTCATTTTTTCCAAACAATGTACAGCTGTTGTAGGTCATTTCGTTGTAAATACAGGTATGTGTTACACTTAATAGGGTGTCTGCGGTAACCAAATCATGCATTAATATATGGAGGGTCTTGAAGCTTTTAGAACCTGCTATAGTTTCAGCAGCAGAGGTGTCAGGTGCAAGATATGCTGTTTATTTCACATCGTTAAAATACTGGGGTAATAAAAGGAAAAATATGCAGTGTTTCTGTGCATTTTTAAGATTTTTAAATTTCATTTGTAGATCAAATAACAGGATAGTAGATCTTTCTTACACAATGACACTAGAAGATTATGGACTGGTAAAAATGCGTGAGATCTTTGTCTCTGATTCTTCTCAGGTAAATATAATTGAGTATTAGCAAATTATTTTTTAAAAGGAATCTAATGTGCATGTTTGTTTAAATGTGCTTTTTAATTGTACCCTAGAGTATACCTGCTGTACAAGAGAAGCCAGCTACTCTTCCCCCAGCACCTTGTCCTTCAGAGATCCAGACAGAGCCTCGGGAAACTTTAGAATACAAAGCAGCACTTGAACTAGAAATGTGGAAGGAGATGCAAGAAGATATTTTTGAAAATCAGGTTACTAAAGTTACTTAAAACAGTCTATGTTTGTTTACTTAGCATCTTGATCCTTCATGGCAGGGTTTTCTATGTTCCATGGGTATCCTATCTAGTTTCTTTGAATGTCAACAATATGTAACTTTTAAAGAAAAATTGAGAATAAAAAGTACTTGAAATGTGACAGCTTGGCAGATGTCGCTCAGAAGGATGCCCAACTTTGTCCATGACCATGATAGTTGGGCAGAATTATTACAGGAATGAAGGTTACTCTTTCAGTCTCAGTTCTCATGTGCATACCCTCCTGAACCTGGCATCATCAGTCTCCAAACAAAAGAGTTAAAAACAGAACCCATTATCAGCTTTACATGTTCTTGAAGTAGACTCAGGAGTATGACTTGCCTCAGGCACGTCTTCTTTTTTTTTTTTTTTCTTTAAGAATAAGATAGAGAAAAAGAGCTTGGTGGAGGGAAGCGGTGTAACAAGGGAAGGGGGCAGCAGTGAGCTGAAGGAGGCGAGGGCACTGGTGACAACCCTTTGTAGGCTGAGGGGTTCCCACTGGTTGTCTGTGAGAAAGCTACCTTTGGCCACGCCAAGTCACACCACCAGCCTTTTGTAGAGATCCACTGTCAAAATTACGGTAGTACAATTAAGTGCTGAGCACTTGCCTATGATACAGATACTAGTGAACATGAAAGTATTGCCCTCCTACCAAACAGAAAATTTTATCACTGGATAAAGACACTTATGAAGAAGCTAGACTCTAAGATCATTTAGAAGAGCTGGTAATCGTGTCTCTAGCTGCTGGCAAGCTTGTAGAACTTACACAGGGTTGTTCCCAAGTCCAACCCTGTTCCTGTCTGCAGGGAGAGACCTTGCAGTAGACCCTGGGCCTGAGGTGGGAGGGTCTTCCCCGCCCCCCACCCCCCAGCAGCAGAGGTCAGCCGCTGCTGACTCTGAACCATATCCTGAACTTAAAGACAACTTGAACTTGGGTCCACATTGCAAATGAGAACCAGGGAAATATCACAAGTTCCCTATACTTATGACTCCTTCCCATTCCCTAACCCAATGCCATGAAGATAAAATGGGAAATTAAAAAAAAAAAAAAAAGAATAGAATGCCTAAAGAAACTGTAGTAGTAATCAGTATTAGTTTTTCTGTGACTGTTTTTCTTCCTTTTATAGCTAAAGCAGAAAGAACTGGCTCATATGCAGGCCCTTGCAGAGGAATGGAAGAAAAGGGACCGAGAAAGAGAATCACTAGTAAAGAAAAAGGTAATAAATTGTGTGAAAATTGAGGGAAGAAAGGAAAAATATTAATGATAATAGCTTGACTATGCAGTAAAGAACGTCTCTGGAAGAAATAACTAATTATAGTGTTATGTGTTGGTATGGAAATAGTGAACAGATGGGCCACAGTGGGGGGGAAGCTTTTCATAGTAAGATGTTTCTGTGCTTTTTGGATTTTGACACATGCAACTGTATTACTTACTAAAATATATATAAATATAAAAAATTAATACTGTCAAGAAAAAACCTGCTGATAGTGTATGAACAAGAAAGTAGCATGTTTCAGTATATATAAAAATTACTTTATAGTCTGAAAGATTTAAGTCTTGCTCCTATAAGTCCCAGAGGCTCAGGAGGCTGAAGCAGCAGGATCCTTTGAGCCTATGAGTTGGAAGCTGCAGTGAGCTAGGATCAGGCCACTGTACTCCAGCCTGGGCAGCATAAGTGAGACCTCAGTCCCCTCCAAAAAAATTATGAAAATGTCTCTGAAATGCTTAAGCTACTTTTAAGAATTAAATCATCAAGTCAGTCATATATCTTTAAAAATAATAACATGAGACCATTTCATCTTACTCCAGAAAGCAAAAGTTTAGTATTCATTTACACTCCATTTGTTAAATAATACAACTACGACAATTTTTAGGACTTTAGAAATACCCTGATTAGTTTCTAATCAGTATGCAGCCTCAACTTTGAGGAGGTGACTCCAGAGCTCTCTGGCGAACCTTTTCTGTGCATCTCCCTCCTCTCCTCACACGTCCAGTTGCCTGAGCTTCTAGTCTCCGGTGTGTTTCCTCCCTCAGCGGGAGCATGAGGCTCTGTCTGGGTTCTCCGCTGAGTCAGTGCGGAAATCGCCTTCGGGTAGTAAGCCATCATTACTGTAGGGCAGCAGTTCTCAACCTGTGGGTCGTGACCCACAGGAACTGTATTCAAGGGCCGCAGCATTAGGAAGGTTGAGAACCTCTGCTGTAGGGCTTGCCTCATGTATTCCCTGTCTTTTAGGGTTCCTAGCCCTGCGCTGCTCTTGCTGACTGTCCGAAGATAGTTTCATGTATATTGTTCAGTGTGTGTTTATTGAGGTGGCAGTTTCTCTTTGATGGGTGGTCGCAGAAGTCAGGCGATTGACTATAAAATGACCACTTTGGCTTTATGTAACTCAATTCTCAACCATGAAAAACTTGCATAACCAGTGAGCTTTAAAAAAGGCTCAATAAAAAAGAGGGCAAAACTACTCAAAACCCTACATTATGAAATGTTCTAATAATCACCAAAATCATGATAATTAGAAGCCCTCACATATATTTAAACATTATACGAGTTTTACTGCCACATACCAATGGGAGGGTCAGGGACCCACCCCACCACAGGGGGTTTGTATACATCTGTTTAAAATGTGCAAAAACAAACTGGTCTATAGACTGTTTATATATGAGTTTTATATTATGTAATATTTCAGACCCAACATAGTATAATATTAATTAATCTGAGGAAGCTGGAAAGTATTTTAGTATTCCAAATTTCTCATTTAGCCTTTAAGACAAGATGAAGTTTATCTTTCAATCATTTTTTCCCCATGCTGTTAAAGAGTTTTTCAGTTTTGAGATTTATAAAATTCAAATCAGGAAAAAATTTGAAAAGTTAATATAATTATAAGAAATGACAAATCCAATTTGTGCCATAATTGAACTTTTTTTGAAAAAAAAAATCAATTTTAATGTAATGAGGTGAAAAAACTCCCCAAATAACTTTTGATTTGTTTTCATTTTGGTAATAAGAGTCTTTTCATTTGAAATTTTGGATTGGTTACCATTTATCCAACTTCTACCATTTCGGCTTGAGTTGATGAGTTCCTGGCTAGTTAATAACTCCTTAGGAAATACAGTGTAATAGGCTGGGCATAGTGGCCCATGCCTGTGATCCTAGTACTTTGGGGGCTGAGATGGGACGATTGCTTGAAGCTAGGTGTTTGAGACCAGCTTCAAACAACATAGTGAAACCCTGAATCTACAAAATACAAGTCAGCTCGGAGTGGTGGTGTGTGCGTGTAGTCCCAGCTACTTGGAAGGCTAAAGCAGGAGGATCTCTTGAGCCCAGGAGTTTGAGGTTGCAGTGAGCTATGAGTACACCACTGCACACTAGCCTGGCAGCAAAAGTATATAAATAAATAAGAATATGCTGCTCATCTAATAAGTGGTTGAGCTGTCTATTTGAATTAGTCATACTATAAAAGTAGAGTTGAGAGTTGCTATTTTCTTTTCATCTAAGTGCACTTTGAGACTAAATACTTTAATTCAAAGGATCTTATTGTGAAAGAATATTGTAATAGGATGTGCTAACATGATCAGTTTTAAAATTTTTATAAACTACTACAAAATGAAATCCTAGGGAGAAAAAGGCAGTTTTTCTTTTGTATGATGAAATCTTTTAAATCTCACATGGTATTTAAAAATTTTTTTTTAATTAAAATTTTTAGTTATTAGGGGTACATAATGGTTGTATGTATTTATAGAGTACTTGTGATATTTTGATCAGGTGTACAATGTTTATTAATCAAGTCAGAAATTGGGATCACAGCTTTTTTATGTCAGTTATTTGTGAGCCTTCCTGTTAATTTATTTTTATTTTGTTTACCTGAAATCTTTCTTAGAACACTGTATAACTTCTTTGATACTTTGAAAGTTGACCTGAAGGAGTATATAAACAGCATATACCTGGCTCCTATATTGACCTCTGTAGCGTTTGAGATGATGTTTTCTTTGCCTTACACGTGATTGTCCATCATCAGTTAGCTGAAGACAGAGCTATCCGCAGGGAAGGAAGCATGAGTTCTCCACGGGGGGTGAGAGGGAGCACGAGGAAGTATTGTACAGATAAGATTATGCTTTCACTGTATAAAGATTACTAGATATTGCCAGGTAGATCCAAAGGGCATTCCAAACAGAGAAAGCCCCTTGAGTGAAGGCAGAGAAGTTTGACACAGGTTGTACGTTAAGAAATTTGTATGTAGTTTGATGTGGGTGGACAAGAAAAAAACAGTGTGCCTTTGAAATAAGAGGTTGACTGAGATTAGATTGTATCATGTGGGCTTTTTCAGCCAACCTTCCCTGAGAAAATGAATCCTTAAAGCCCTAAGGTATCCATTGTTGGTAATAATTAATTTTATCCTATGCAACAGAATAAGGTAATCTAAGGTAATCAGGTTTTCATTTTAGAACAATCATTTTGATAGAATTATAGTGGATAGAACAGAGGAATGTGAAACTACAGTCTAAGAGACTAGAAAAGCAATAATCTGTATGAGAAAATGAAGGCTGAAAACTAGCAGAAGCAGTAAGATTGTGGAGAAGAGGTTACAGAGGGGTTTTAAAGAGACGATGTGAAGGAAGGTTACAAACTCGGCCTGTGGGATCCGCGGTCCTGCCTCCCTGGCAGTTCTGCTCTCTAGGCAGTTCATTCTCTCACTCTCCAGGACACTCACCTCACTATGTTTTTCTCTTATCAAGTAACCCTCCCTCATCTTGATCCACTTTTCTCTCCCTTTTTACACTTCCTCTGCTGGGCTTCCTTGAAAAATTGGTTCGGAAAGTTCTAGTAAAAAATTATCTGTCTAAATTGTAGGTAGAAAGCCAAGAGAATCCTGCATCTGGTATAGCCTGAGCAGGTAGGCCCACCTTCCTGAGTAAGACTCGTCCCCTTAAAAACAGCAGATCTGTTTCTGAGGTTATCTTTTATTTTTATTTGTAAGTATTGGTTGTCTATTTTTTGAGACTTTAGAAAAAAAAATAATAAGTTAACTGATGACTCCATATTGAACCTCAGAGTCAAAGCCTTCTATCATAGACATATTCGTATTTGACAATGTGAATGTTACTTTTTTTGCATTATCATTATTATTGCTCGATATTTCATTGCAGCAATTGTCTAATTTCTTTTCTGAATGTATTTATCTTCATTCATTCTTTATGAGGTTTTTGTTTCTAGTCCTTATCTTAAACATTGTTATTGTTATCAAATTTTAAGCCTTTTTAATTTTGTGAAGGCAAAAAGTGGAAACCAAATATGTATAGAGAAAATTTAAAAAATTAAAAAAGCAGACCAGAACTTTAGGCCAGAAATAATAGGGTTACTGGGCTAGTGGCTCTAACAGGGACTCAGTTACTGGCATTATAGTCAAAGGTCAGCTCTGAATCAAAAGGATCCTGTTTCTGTGAAATAATGTATTACATATTTTTGAATTTGTGTTTTTTTAATTTGAGGAGAAAGTAACTTTTCTTTTACTGTATTTTAGGTGGCTGAATATACTGTTCTAGAAGGAAAACTTCAAAAAACCCTAGTCGACTTAGAGAAGCGAGAGCAGCAGCTTGCTTGTGCAGAATGTGAGGTATTTCCTCCATCACTCATGTATCTTTAGGTTGCAAAGTCTTTATTTCATTCATACTATTGATTTTTGCTCTATACTCAAAATATATTTTATAGAACTTGTCTTTCAGACATTATGGAGAAAACTGCTGTTTGACTGGGTAAAGCATATCTTAGATGTTAGAATGTTAGAAGTAGTAGGAAGATGTTTGTTATTTGAAATCACTTCGCTATTATTCTGCCAGCTTGGCTGACTAATACAAGACGGGTGTTTGAGGCTAGCTTGCCTATTATGTGGGAGGAACAAAGAGTTGGTGCCTGGAGAGAAGAGGAAGTGTAGCATGGGCTCAGGGGCATAGAATCTGATGTTGTTCTCAGGAAGAAAGGAATTTCCTTCTTCCTTGACCATAAAGGATTAGATCCCAAGAAGGGTTGAGAACTTAAGTCAGTATTATGCCTAGTTAGCAATAGGTTTGATCCTACATGTTTTTTAAAATTTCAGTAAAGATCATTTCAAAATAGTTAGTATGCCTTCCACATTAAATTTATATGCCCCTTCCCTAAAATATGTTTATCAAAATTTTCTCAACAAATCACCCTAACAATATCATTATACATTTTCTGAGATTTCTGAATAATTTGGGTGGTTAAACTTAAGATTTTATTCCTAATAACCAAGGTTCTGTCACCTACGTGATTAGTCAGAGAATCAGAGGTTTCTAAAGGAAGAAAAGAAAATTGGGCATATTTGCTTATATGAAAAAAGGGGTTTTATTGAAATAGGAATTTTAAGTTGTTAGGGCTTTTTCAACTGAATTTATATAAATTGTATATAGATTTTTGTATAAACATGTATATTATTACCAAATTAAGATTGATTGAAAATTTGTAATATGGGTGGCTGAACACAGTAGCTTATGCCTGTAATCCCACAGTTCAGGAGGCTGGGGCAGGAGGATCATTTGAGGTCAGGAGCTTAAAGCCCAGCCTGAGCAACAGAGTGAGACACTGTGTCTACAAAAAATACAAAAATTAGCTGGGTGTTGTGTCACATGCTTGTATTCCCAGCTACTTAGGAGGCTGAGAAAGGAGGATCACTTGAATCCAGGACTTTGAAGTTGCAATGACCTATGATCACACCTGTGCACTCTAGCCCAGGCAACAAGAGAGAGATCCTGTCTGACTCAAAAAAAAAAAGAAAAACCCAAAACAATAACAAAACCCTCCTTTATAGGATCCTTGAATGTTAATACTCCAATAACTAAAAAAAGATGAAAGATGTGACAGTAAATTTGATACTATGAACTTTCACTATATAGAGGGATAATAGAATATTGAATAATGTGTAATGTAGCTAGTACTAGACCAACCTCTTAAAGATGCCTTTGTTTTAAGCTTCAAAGGGAAAAAAAGGAACTACAATCAGAACGTGAACGAAACACGCAAGAACTTCAGGATTCTAAGCGTAGAGCCAAAGAAGATTGTATCCACCAAGTAGAGATGGAAAGGTTGAAGATAAAGCAGCTTGAAGAAGATAAACACCGACTTCAGCAGCAGGTCGGATAAAACACCTGTCTTCTTTTTAAAGTGTTCACTTGCTCTAGGAATAATAGAAGTGGTTTACTTATTATTAAAAGGGGTTAAAACCACAGTAATTTGGACTATTAATCATATTTATGGCACTGAGATATAAATAATACTTTATGTTGGATCTTCCTTGTCTACGTTAAAAGTAAGGGCTATTGTTAGAGTACTTTTCCTGGCCTTATAACTTTTTGCATGACATTATGCTGTATTTCAGGTCACATCTAACTTAAAATCTTTTTCTGATAAATCTTTTAGCAAACATAGGTATTCTTCATATTGCACTGGACCAAATTCAGTTAAGAACCAAATTTCATGAGAGAATTGTCTGTGCCCTTCTGTTTCCTCACCTTACACTCGGCTCTCAACCCATCCTCCTCTGCTTTCCGACCCCATCCCTCCAGCTAGCCAGTTGTTAAGAAGCTAACAATGGCTAAGGCACTAGGTTCAGTGGGCATTTTTCTTTTTTTTTTTTTTTTTTTGTCACCCTTGGTAGAGTGCTATGGCATCACAGCTCACAGCACCATCAAACTCTTTTTTTTTTTTTTTGTAGAGACAGAGTCTCACTTTATTGCCTTTGGTAGAGTTCTGTGGCATCACAGCTCACAGCAACCTCCAACTCCTGGGCTTAGGCGATTCTCTTGCCTCAGCCTCCTGAGTAGCTGGGACTACAGGCACCCACCACAACGCCTGACTATTTTTTGGTTTTGCAGTTCGGCCAAGGCCAGGTTTGAGCCCACCACCTTTGGTATATGGGGCCAGTGCCCTACGCGTTGAGCCATAGGTTCCACCCGCTTAAGCAATTCTCTTGCCTTAGCCTCCCAAGTACCTGGGACTATAGGCCCCCAGCACAATGCCTGGCTATGTTTTGGTTGTAGTTGTCATTGTTCTTTGGCAGGCCCAGGCTGGATTCAAACCCGCCAGCCTCGGTGTATGTGGCTGGCACCCTAGCCACTGAGCTACAGGCACTGAGCCAACTTTTCATTTTTTTATCCTATTAAAATGTATTGACGGCTCGGCGCCTGTGGCTCAACGGGCTAAGGCGCCAGCCACGTACACCTGAGCTGGCGGGTTCGAATCCAGCCTGGGCCCGCCAAACAACAATGACGGCTGCAACCCAAAAATGGCCAGGCGTTGTGGTGGGCGCCTTTAGTCCCAGCTACTTGGGAGGCGGAGGCAGGAGACTCGCTTGAGCCCAGGAATTGGAGGTTGCTGGCAGCTGTGATGCTACAGCACTCTATCCAGGGTGACAGCTTGAGGCTCTGTCTCAAAAAGAAAAAATGTATTGACATCAATGCTGTTGTCTTTGTTTTTTGTATTCTCCTCTCAACTTCTACACCACCCTCTGCTTATTTTCCTCAATCTTTCTGGCTGTCCCTCAGGCTCTTTTGCAGGTCTCTCTTCCTTATGTAGCCATTAAATGTTGGACTTCCTCCAAACTCAGGACTTGTTTCTACAAAACAATCTTATCCATTCCCATGACTTCAGAGACAATCTGTATATCTGGAATTTTCATGTTTATATTGAAGACCCTACCGTGCACTGTAGACTCATATATCTGATTGCTTTTTTGACATCTCTACTTCCATCTTAAAGACATTTATTATAAAACCCAATGTGATTCTTCTATCCATTCTTGACCCTCTTCCTGCGAGTGTTCTTTGTTTTAGTGATGTGTTCCTCATGTTGCAACTAGAATGATATTTTTTAAATTTGGGAATCTTGACACCTTCCTCTTTAAAACCTTCAAGTGTTATCTTACTGCTCAGAGAATAGAGATCAGAATCATTACCTTGCCCTGCCAGCATCGGTATAGTTGGAAGCCTGTCTCTCCAACCTCCCTCCCACTTTCGCCTTGTACTCCTCAGCGATGCTGGTCTTCCCTCAGGCCCTCAAGCATGGCATGCTCACTCTACCCACAGGATCTTCACATGTGCTGCTTTTTCTGAGCCTAGTAAACACATCCTTCTAATTTCAGACAAAGTGTCATTTACACCAAGAAATCTTCCCTGACTCCTAGTTTTCAGGTCTTTATTATATGTTTTCATGGGATATAATTCTCCTATACCTTTTCTTTATGACATGTTATATCAGTCTGTTTTTATTTTCATTAGCATGCTAATTTAATCAGTGCCAGATTATTTGGTCCATAAAACTGTTTTGGTTTAAAGAAGGATCATGGTGTTAAAAATTAAGCTTATTTTCCTTGAAAAATTTCAGTGTAGATTGGATACATGTGGTGAATGCATCTAAAGGCTTCAGTAAGTTCTTCAGTAAGAAGAACAGTTTCCATAGAAACTCAGGGTCAGTTATGGTCCACAGTATTTAGGCACTTGTTAAGTATGAATTTGATTGTTACTATGGGGGGATCTCATTTAAAATATAGAAGATGAAGTTGTAAAAGTGGGCAATTATGTCAGGATTCACTAGAAATGCTTCAGTTCTTTCACTTATCAGGAAGAGTCAGCCATGTAGAACAAAGATTCTTTGTTAGAATTACCAAGGTTGCTCTTGAGAAATATGTATGTCTGTGTCCTATCCCCAACTGGTAGAATTAACTTACATCTATGGAGGAAGAACCTTGGTGGGAAAAAAACAGTATTTTTGAAAAATGAGCTGGGGCACACCAGTGTTGTAAGAACTGGGGAAGTTCCCAAGATACCCAAATTGCTAAGCCCATGAATGTACTCCTATATATCTCACATTTTACATATAAAAAACCCTGTTAGCCCCTTACCCTGACCTTGATACATAAATTATGCATACAATTCTATCTAGATGGATAGAATGGACTGTCAAACACACTCTCAGTGAGTGCTTATGAAAATATGGTATCTATACTCAAATAGATAAAAGCAGGTACCAGGACGAAAAATCACTGTACTTTGTCTACCACTTAGCCAAGGCAAAAGAGCCCAGCATTCCTTACTGCTTTACAACATGATTCTAATAATAATAATTGTTCATGATGATGTCCTGGAATGGTGAAGAAACTACCAAAAATACTATTAAGTTTATTAGCTTTTGTTTAAAACAGAGAAGTGAAAGAAACATTCAGAAAGGTTTCTATTCAACTTTGGATGTTAATGAAGGTGAACTTTAGCTGTAAAGAAATTTCTTAGGTATGAAACACCTACCTCATTACCTAAAGATGCTGGATAAATCCTAATTAGAATCACTTCTTATTGATGATTTAAGTTACATTTTTGTTAGAAATTCTCTGTACTTCAAATTTAGTAAGTGTTACATTTTAGGATGGAGATTATTAGCTTATCTAACGATGGACAGTCATATTAGCATATGTCTCTAGAAAGCATATTTAACAATTCTTGTTTACATTTCATGAAAAAGAAATCCCAGATTCAAAAAGAACATCTTTATAACCTCTTTTTTATTGTTGTTTTTTACTTTTGAAATTATTCTAAGGGAAATTTGCATATTTTAGTCAAGGCAGCCCACCTCATTTTTTTTTTTTTTTAAGAAGTATTAACTGGTTTTATTAGAACATTAGGGGAATTCTGAATTCTGTTTTTGCCCCCACTAGTGAGTACCTCACTGGCTCTTTGGCATTGCCTCAATTTTTTAGCTCTTTGGTTCAATTCCTTCATATTTGAAGAAAATTGAGGATCAGATAATCTTTACATTAACTAAATATGTAATTGTATTGAATTTGTAAAATTCATGCACTATCAAAATGTAAGGATAAATAGTACATTAAAGTTGACCTTATTTTTATCTTCAAGGATAATAATCTGGTATATCTATAGTACTCAATCTTTTCTTACATGTAAAGAAATTATCACTATTTCTGTAAGGTGACTTTTAACTTTGCCATTTAAAGTTTAACAAAAAAATTCTCATGGCTCGGCGCCTGTGGCTCAACGGGCTAAGGCGCCATGTACACCTGAGCTGGCGGGTTCCAATGCAGCCCTGGGCCCGCCAAACAACAATGGTGGCTGCAACCAAAAATAGGCCAGGTATTGTGGCGGGCGCCTGTGGTCCCAGCTACTTGGGAGGCAGAGGCAGGAGACTCGCTCATGCCCAGGAATTGGAGGTTGCTGTGAGCTGTGATGCCACGGCACTCTATCCAGGGTGACAGTTTGAGGCTCTGTCTCAAATAAAAAAAATTCTTGTGATACTAGTTTTATAAAAAATTTCATACCCTTCAAAAGTATTTGTATAATCAGTTGATCTTATTGTATTTTCCTCATTATGCTTATGTATTTTCCAAATTTTCTGCTATGTAAATGCTTTAGAATAAAAAACATTGTTGAATTGAATTTTGTCCTTTTAAACTGTGCATATTAGTGTTTTAAAATTGTTATAAATACTTTTTTTTTAAATGCAGCTTACTGATGCTGAAAATAAGTATAAAATTTTGGAAAAAGAATTTCAGCAGTTCAAGGATCAGCAAAGCAACAAACCAGAAATCCGTCTACAATCTGAAATAAATCTCCTCACCTTGGAAAAGGTACCCATGTTAATTTTTGGCAGCTTAACTAGTTCCAATGATCTGTTTAGAAAATCAATAAATAATACTAATATGTACAATCAATATAATAATGTTTCATTGCAGTGTTCTAATATCAAATAAGAGTGTATCAGAGAATTCAAGGCACATAATAAGATTAGTGATTGAATTTCTTGGCTTATGTCAGAGTTATAGCTTATACCAGTTAGAGTCCTTGGTTGAAATCCACAGAGCTGACTATCAGGAGGCTGAAGTGCCATTTTCAAAATATGGGCAGGAACCAGGGGAAGCAAGATAGCGGCCAGTATCCTGTCACAGTCTACTCAGGATGCTCCTGTCGATGCCATGCCCTGTCATTGAACTCTGTATCCTCCAATTCTAGGGTTATACTGTTAAATTCTCAGTTTTGTGGTAGCCGTTGTGAATTTCTCTCTATGTATTACATACTGTCCTTTAGATGAGTGATTTTCAACTGGTGTGCCCCGAGAGGATCTTAGGCGTGCCATGAAAATTTTTAAAGATCATTAATTATTTTTGAAAGAAGTTCAAAGCACAATAAGTATATTCTTTTTCTTTACTCTTTTTTTTTTTTTTGATCAACATAATTTAAGTGTGCCACAGAAGTTTGTAGGTTCAAATGTGCCATGAAATAAAAAAAAGGTTGAATAATACTGGTCTAGATTTAGTATCCTAGACAGGAGCATTCATTTGAACCACAGATTTGCACGGTAATTCTCAGCATGGAAGAAGAGGTATTTATCCTATTTCCTTTTCTGTGGTTAGAGTTATGTCCTGCCTCTCATTTATATTGGGATTCCCCACAAACAGGATGTACAGGTGTCAGATATTAAAAAATGTGTCATGTCAGGCCTGGTGTGGTGGCTCCCGCCTGTAATCCTAGCACTCTGGGAGGCCGAGGCAGGTGGATTGCCTGAGCTCACAGGTTCAAGACCAGCCTGAGCCAGAGCGAGACCCTGTCTCTAGAAAATAGCTGGGCGTTGTGGAGGGCGCCTGTAGTCCCAGCTACTTGGGAGGCTGAGGCAAGAGAATTGCTTATGCCCAAGAGTTTGAGGTTGCTGTAAGCTGTGATGCCGTAGCACTCTAACCAGGGCAACAAAGTGAAAGAAACTATCTAAAAAAATAAAAATAAATGTGTCATGTCCAGTGGATAGCCTAAGTTTGACAATATGGGCTCCTGCATTTTATGATTCATAATTTTTTGGCATCATTAAAAAGATTGGCATACTCAGGAAAATAACCTTTAACCGTTTAAGGATTTAATGGTGCCTGCTGATCTGGTCTTTCCCACTCATCTTTGTATTGAAGGCTTTCTTGGTTTCGCTTCTGTAGATGTAGCCACTGGGGGGCACTAAAGGAAGATGGATGGGTGGGAGTTGGGAAAATGTCAGGGTTCTTCCCTGCTTGCTCCTTGCTTCCTTTACTTTCCCTGGCAGTTGTTGCATCATTTTATGGTTCCTTCTTCCACTAAGCAGCACTTCTCTCCAGCTTCCATTGGGCAACCCCCAGTGGTTCTCAGTCACTGGTGAGCAATGATCTAGTAAGAATTTCCTTTGAGCATCACTTTTGAGTGTCCTGTAAACATTGAAAGTTTGGATTTTGGAGCGTTTGGATTTCATATTAGGGATATTGAACCTATAGTAGTAGTTTACAAAATAATAATACGGCTGATAAGAGAATGCTTAAAATAAAGGTAATTTTGGCTATGTACAGGAAGTACGCTAAGTTAAAGAATTCAAAACATGGTAAGAATAGCAGAGATTACTTCCAAGTTTACTAGTTTGGTTTAATCAGTGTTAATGATGGACACGGTAAAATAGTAATCAGAAGGTAGCCTTAAAGGAGCAAGAGATAGACAAAGGTTTGGGAGAATGGACTAAAGAATTGCAATGACATCAAGAGTATAAACTTTCCAAGGCAGAAACCTTGTGGCAGCTACATCCATATTACTTGCTTTTAGGACAGCATCCTATTGTACCTTATAGCACTAAATAAACATTTGTTAATAATTTTTTTTTCCGGCCGGGTCCAGGTTTGAACCCACCACCTCCGGTATATGGGGTCAGCACCCTACTCCTTGAGCCACAGGCGCCGCCCCATTTGTTAATAATTTTAAAGAACTAGCACAATGTTTGCTACTCAGAATTTTCACATATTCATTTCATTCAGCAAAAATTTATGGAGAGCATATTGTTTGTCATTTCCGTATAAAATGGTTTGAGTTGTTAAGTTCCTCCTATTTAGTCTGTCAGCTACTTATTGAGGCACTTCTGTATTCCTAGGATTGTTATTAGTCTTACACTGAACAAGACAGATTGCTCAAGGAGCTCATTTTTAAAGGAGGGAGGAAACAGATGAACGAAGATCATTTTATTAATGCCACATATAATAAAATTAAAAGAGTAGTGTCAAAGTGAATATGGCAGCGTAGGTGGCATGACAGCACAGGTGCCATTCACATAGGGTGGGTAAGGAAGGCCTCTTTGAGGTGATGCCTAACATTTGAATTGAGATCTGTGAGGAGAGGGGGGGCTAACAGTGTACAGAGCTGCGGAAACTGTCTAGGGAAGAGCTGCAAAGGCACTGAGGTGGGACGAAGCCTGCACTGTTTGGGAAAAGGCCATCGAGGGTCTGAGAGGAAAAGAATGTACTAGATGAGGTTCAGAATACAGGCCTTTAAAGTCATGGCAAAGAATTGAGGTTTAGTTTTGATTCTCATAGAGTTGTTGCTTAATAATAGTTAAGGCCGTGGACACTAGAGCCAGGTGACCTGGGTTCACATCCTCTCTTTCCTACTTGCCAGTGGTGTGGCCTTGTGCAAGTTGCTTTGCATCGCTACATTTATTTCCATTACTTTTTAAATGTTGAGTAGGAAGGTCAATAACAGAATTAAACAACTTAATGTTTAATGTTTGTAAAACATTTAGTTCAGAACCTGGGACTTTGTTTATTTTACTTAACACGTAACATACAACTTACATAATAAGATACCATTGAAGGGTTTAAGTAGGTACCCTTGAAGAGTTACTTGGTCTTTACATAAAAAAATCAATCATCTAATATGTGTGTGAGAGGATAAGACTTACCTCTTCGGTTGAAGACCCATATATTTAACTGCTCACTCAGTGTCTTTTCTTGAATGCCTTAGAACAGTAGTTCTCAAACTTTTTGGATTCAGGACCCCTTTTTACTATTAACAGGATTGAGGACTCCAAAACACTTTGTATCTATTGGTATTCACTACATTAGGTATTAAAACTGGAAGTGTTTTAAAATCTTATTTGTTAAAAAAAATCCAGTAGAAATATAGATAACATTTTTATGAAAAATAACTTTTCTAAAAAAATTAAGTGACATTGTTTTATTCTTATGCAAATCTCATTAGTATCTCAGTAATAGACCTTTGAATTCTTAGACCGACTTTTGCATTCAGTCAGTTGTTATAATGCATCATGTAGCCTCTGGAAAACTCTACTGTATATTCATGGAAAAATGAAAGTGGAAAAGATGTACGTCTTAGTGTTATGTGTTATGAAAATAGTTTGAGACTCCTGGACTTTTGGAAGACAAAACTTGGTCTTCTGGTTAGCCAGCACCTTAAGAACTGAACTGTGTCATTTTTCTGAAATTGTTTATCTGGTGTTTCTGAACTCTGAAATGTTTCTATAGTCTATTGCCTGCCAGGCTCTCTTAGGGAACTTCTTGTCCATGTTCATTTAATTGCAACATCTTGTTGATTATTTTTCATACATAGTTGGACAGTCTCTTCAATTTTTCTACCAGTAAACGTGAATCCAGCTGGATACTTCTCATTCCTTTGATAAAATCAAGTGTTGAAGTATTTTGGTATTTATAAATATAATTCTGTAGCACCTACCATAAATATTTGAAGGACTTATTAGATAATATCCTATCAATTCTCACAATATCTATCAAGTTTGTATCTTAAGAGTATTTCCATTTTGTTTGAGAAAATTCAGAGACCAGGTATCAAAATCGTAACAGGCATTATCTTTTTAAATGATTTTTAGAATTCCTTCTTTCAACTCTACATTTACCAAAAGGTTAAAAAAATTATTAAACGTATTTAAAATTATAAATATTACCATGAACCTGTTCAGAGAGAGAGAGTAACACATACCTGCAGTGCCTCTGTACTGACCTAAGGAATTCATCCCCCTCTCCAGCATGTGTAAGTGCTTAACAGAACAAGGCTTTTCACCTCTTCTGAAGAGTCCGTGTAAGTCTTTTTGGAGCCAGAAGAGGGCAGAATCTTATTTCTTACATGGTAACAGCGAGAAAAGCATAAAAAGGAAGACACAGTGGAAGAGCATCTGATTTAGTCTCTAAGTTCTGGTTATGTCTGATAGAGAGCTTCTTCTTTTCTGAATACCCATTCTCTTCAATAGAACATACATATTCCCATTTTTACTGAAATGGTCTAAAAATAAGTTAACATTAAGATATAGTTTTATATCCTTTTTTTTTAAAATTTTAAACCATGTACCAAGTTTTGGTCCAAGTTGTGTAGGATAAGTTAAACTTAAATTGCATTCTATTAACCAGCATGAGTGTATTTCTGTAAGAATAGTTATGTTGAAATAAAGTTTTAAAAAGCAAAAAAAAAAAAAAAAAAAGATACAGTTTTACCAAATGTAATTCTTGATTCCTTTTACAAGTTGAGCATCCCTTATCCAAAATATTTCAGACTATTTCATATTTTTGAATATTTGCATTATACTTATCAGTTCAACATCCCTAACCTGAAATCTAAAATAGTGTAATGAGTGTTTTCCTTCGAACATCATGTCAGCACTCAGAAAACATTGGATTTTCAGAGCACATTTCCAAGAAATACAATCCACAGAGGCCTTTCTGATTCACCCATGCACATTTCAACTTGCTTGGCTTATTGGTTTTGCTGGGAGGGCTTCATTTGTTTCCTTCTATGTGGACTTTACATGTTTTTATTTTTGTGTATCTCAGAACTTTTGTAATGACCCATGTATCATTAGTGAATAGTTTATGATTTTCTTTTAGCTAGGAAATATATTTTATGTAGCTTAAAAATAAGTGGGACTTTAAAAAAATAAACTATAGAAAATGTGTAATTTAGTAGGGCATACAGAGGTTGAAAAAACAGAAAATGTAATGAACGGATATAGATTTTTTTTGATCAAGCTAAATTTTATGTATTTAAGAATATTTGATATGCTTACTCCTGACTTCGGAAAAATAAGAGAAAATAAAAAGAAAGTAAGAGTAAAAGTACCTTATTGTTTTGAGACTTCGCTTTTAAATTTTTTTTTTTTTTTTTGAGACAGAGTCTCACTTTATTGTCCTTGGTAGAGTGTGGTGGCGTCACAGCTCACAGCAAACTCCAGCTTTTGGGCTCAAGCAATTCTCTTGCCTCAGCCTCCCAAGTAGCTGGGACTACAGGCGCCCACCACAATGCCTGGCTATTTTTGTTGTTATTGCAATTGTTTAGTTGTCCCAAGCTGGGTTTGAACCTGCCACCCTCGGTGCAGGTGGCTGTCACTGTAACCACTGTGCTAAAGGCGCTGAGCCGTTTTAAAGAGTTTTTAATGTAACTGAGAGGTGGCTTAGCAGTAAATAACTATGAATAATCAAATACCAAGGCATATGATACTCTTTGCGATTCAGAAAAAGAAACCATTTAGTCTTAAGAATCTAGCAATTTTTTTTTTTTTTTTGAGACAGAGTTTTAAGTTTTCGCCTTGGGTAGAGTGCTGTGGCATCACAGCTCACAGCAACCTCCACTTCCTGGGTTTAAGCGATTCTCTTGCCTCAGCCTCCCAAGTATCTTGGACTACAGGCACCGCCACAACACCTGGCTATTGTGGTTTTTTTTTGGTTGTAGTTGTCATCATTGTTTGGCCAGCCCAGGCTGGATTCGAACCTGCCAGCTCCAGTGTGTGACTGGTGCCCTAGCTGCTTGAGCTACAGGTGCTGAGCCAAGAATCTAGCAATTTTAAGATAGTTTCATGTAGAGAAAGAATTTGAGCTGAACTTAAAAAATAATTGGTCTTGGGCAAGGAGAGGTATAGGGGATATAAACCTGTTTGGAGGTAAGTTTCCTGTTGAAGAATACCAAAAAAGTTGATTAAGCAGGTAGGATGGGAATTACATTTTAGAGTACCTTAAATCCAAGGCAGAAGAGTTTAGGCTCAATACTGTAGACAAACAGTAGCTAATGTAGATTTTTTTTTTTTTTTTTCTAGAGAGTAGATTGATCTAATTGCGGTTTGCAGAATTTGTAGATAGAATAGATTTGAGGCTGGGAAGACAAGAGAACTCTTATGGTCAAGATGAGTTGAAAAAAGCCCGGGGCTAAGGAAGTAGCAGTCAGCATATAAGAGAATAAAATTTGAAAATAATTCGAGGGACAAATCTGTAGTTCTCATGATAGATTAGACCCGGGAACACGGGAATGAGAGACAAAGACAATGCCATACGTCTAAGCAGAGAATGGGAATGGAAGATCTGTCAAGGGCAGAACAGGGAAATTGGGAGCTCAGGAATGCTGGTCAGTGTTGTTAGTTTTCACTAGCCTCTGAACTGACTCGAGGTCCTGAGCTGAGTTTTCCTTTCAGGACTGTGTAACTTGATTTATGGTCTTAACTCAGTCAGGGACCAAGAAAACCTAAATAAAAATATAAATGCAGAGTTTTCCAGAAGTTTTCAGTTCTACTTACAATGAGGGGTCTTAACTCAAGGTCTTTGAATGCCTGAAATTATATCAAAATTTTGTTTGGATGCATTTTTCTGAGAATTGGATCCATGTATTTCTTTAAAATCACAGAAACGTCTGTATTACACATATGTGTAACTGTGTGTTTTAATAAGTTAGTTTGACTGTGCAAATGTGAATTATTTTAATAATTATGACAAAACTGATATAACCAGCCCTGACAGCTTTTTCTGTTGGAGCTAGTCCATTTGGTATAAGTCACCCCTCGAGGTTCATCTTTGGACACAATCAACTTTTCTGATTGAATATTATTACCCTTTTATCCCATAGCTATAAAAATATTTTTCTTTTCTTGTGACACATGGCCTGGTAGGAAATTACCAAGTAATATGTATAAATCTCTGGGGCATGAGTGGAAGAGATCGTCTTTGATAATCTCAGCAGTATTATTCAACTTAAGATGCTTGAGTCTATTTGTGAAATGTTAACACATTTAAATCCAAGCACTAGGGATTTGTAAAGCAGAAAAGACTTTGACTCTGGGTAGTCATATATTACTGCAGAGAATGTTCTGGTCTTTTGTGAAAGGAATTTGGCAATCTGCTTTTCCTTTCATTTTATTTTCGTCTAAGTTTCTGAAGTTTAAGTTTTTGGATAGTGTCTTTACTTTTGTTTTCCTGTAAAACAAAAACTAGACTTGATATTAAAAAATTAGACAAGTCCAGAGTAACAGTGTTGTATTGTAATTCAAGCAGATTATTACATTAGCACTTAATAGTAAAACTGTCTGTTGGCTACATGAATTTGTTTGGTACTTGGTTTGAAACACTGAGTGAGTACATTCCAAAACATAGCCAAGTTGGCATTGATTCATACACAACAGATTGCCTGCTGCAAGTATAAATAACCCTATTTTTTAATTGAATCACTTTAGTGTTTTTCTTTCTATATTTGAGGAAAAATCAAAAAATAGAAGATATGTGTTATTAAGGAACATTAGTTTTCTTACTCTTGGGTTTATTTTAACATTCTTAAAATATTTTTGACTCCATACTCCTTCTTAATAAATGGCTTTCTGATAAAACATTTCATTGTTTTCAGAGCTCCCTGGTTTTGTCAGAATATAGTTGTAATAGTATCTCTACTAGCTCTCTTCATTATAAGACAAAACTTCACATAATGATAGGGCACCAAAAGGAAAACTTGGTTCTAAGCTTTAGTGTGCTAGCTAAATTGGAATGTTAACAGAACTGGTTTTTGTAAAAAATGAATGTTTTTTTTATTCTACGATCTTTATATAATGTACATGTTTAATTACATTTATAGTAACTGGAGGTTAAGACTAATTCAGTTCTTTTTAGTATAGGCTGTTAGGCAATAAAAATAAGACTATATTTTAAACAAGAAAATGTTCATGTGCCATAATATTTATAGTAAATTATATAACAGTTTTAGATGATGTCGTATGTTACACTGTATAAACTCTTTTCTTAAGCCAGACTCTTTGTATATATTATCTTTCAGTGGTTGTACACAGTGGTATAGTGTTTCACTTGATATGATTTTAATCACTGTTAGGTTGAACTTGAAAGAAAGTTGGAATCCGCAACTAAGTCTAAACTGCATTACAAGCAGCAGTGGGGACGAGCTTTGAAAGAACTTGCCAGACTTAAACAGGTATGTAATTTATAGCTTATTGTTTCCACATCTTTTCCTTGTTTCTTCACAAGTTCTCATGCCTGGCACTGTCTGCTGTGTTCAGAAGTCTGCATTTGAATCTTCAGTGCTATTTTTTGAGAGTAGAGGCTTTTACTCAATGTGATATGTATGCAAGATCTACCTTTTTTATAAATAAAAACAAACTTTTTTATCTTTTTTTAAATTGCCAGCTACTCTTACCTAAGGAAAATTGGGAGTAATTTCTTTTATTTTCACTTATAAAACCATTCTTTTCCTTCTTAGTAGAAAATGGAAATTCTTGAGAATGCCTTTTAGGGGTGGAAATTTAAAGATAGCTTAAATGTAACATTTTCTCAAATTTAAGAATATGTTTTAAATGTTATTCTCAAGAATACACAGTGATTCAGATAGGGAAAGGGATCCTAGGGAATTTTTACATCATTTTAAAAGAGTTTAAAAACCTTAATAGTAATTTCCTAAATTTTTACATTTCTTTTTTTTTTTTTTTCTGCTACCAAACAACAAATGCTGTTAGCATCATTAGAAATTAATCTTCACTTTGGACATAATTTCTTCAGATGATTAAGATCAAATAAAATAGGAGCAAGATTTTTATTTTGAATCTAATCTATTTGAGCGAAAACTTTTCAGGATCAGTATTGGTTAGTTTATTCTAATTTTGCTTTTCTTTAATAGGTCAGTTTTATTCTGAATGAAACTTTTAGGTTTGTATTTTTCTTAATTTATCTTCATAACCATCAAATATATCTTTGTGGTATTATTATTTTAAATGCTTACTACTTTCATAGTGTACTACCGGACTGCATGGAAATTAGAAAGTAGTAGACACGTTAGCCTAACATACTTTGCGGATGAGTTGAGATTGTAAACATTATGAATGAAGACAGGTAGATATCAATAAGCATAAACTGGCTTGGCGCCTGTGGCTCAACGGGCTAAGGCGCCAGCCACGTACACCTGAGCTGGCAGGTTCGAATCCAGCCCCAGGACCCGCCAAACAACAATGATGGCTGCAACCAAAAAATGGCTGGGCGTTGTGGCGGGCGCCTGTAGTCCCAGCTACTTGGGAGGCAGAGGCAAGAGACTCGCTTGAGCCCAGGAATTGGAGGTTGCT
>CAUYON010009747.1:0-12396 GCA_963573935.1 Arctocebus calabarensis | reverse complement strand
AGTAGGAGAGTTCACATTTCATTCAAAATGTGATTTTTATATGAAGACATTTGTATTCAGCATTTAGCAAGGTTCGCCTGTACCCTTCTAAGATGCACCGTAGGTGTGGCCCCACCAATTACCCTCCCTCCGCCCCTCCCTCTCCTCACCCCTCCCAACCCGTGCCCCGTTACCTATATTAGTGTGTTATAGTTGGGTTATACCATTCATATGACAACTATAATTTAGCTTTATATATAGTTTCTTCTGAGTACCGCTCACACGTCACATTACTCTATTTAAAATAGAAATGTGGGCCTCTGATTTTCTACCCCTCTCCCTTTCTTTCCTTTGTAGCACTTTTCACATTACAGATTTTCCTTCTTTCTTTGATGTATTTTCTGCTTTTTCCAACTTGAATGAGAACTTCGTGTGAGCAGGAATTTGTTTTTGTTGTTTTGGTTTTTCCCACTGAATAATAACCAGGACTTGAGAGTTTCTGGGGACATAGTAGATACTAAATATGTATTAACCAAAGGAATGCTGTTCTTGCTCACATCTTTCTTCACTTCCCCATTATCTGACATATTGACTATAGGCTCTGTTTCCTGACCTTTAAATCTTTTTCTTTTTTTTTGAGACAGAGTCTCACTGTGTGGCCCTCAGTAGAGTTCTGTGGCATCACAGCTCACAACAACCTCAAACTCTTGGGCTTAAGTGATTCTCTTGCCTCAGCCTCCCAAGTAGCTGGGACTACAGGTGCCCACCACAACGCCTGGCTATTTTTTTGTTTTTGTTGTAGTTGTCACTGTTATTTAGTTGACCTGGGTGAACCTGCCACCCTTGGTGTACGTGGCTGGAGCTGTAACCACTGTGGTACGAGTGCTGAGCCAAAATCTTAATAAAAGTTGACATTAGTAATCTGAAAAGTATTTTGTTTTACTTAAACTACATGAACAAGTAGTGGAGGAAAAGCAGGTGATGCTTTTTATTTTTGTTTCAAATGTTTTTTGGTATATATTAGATGTGAGTGAAATAATGAATCTCCTCTGAAGTTCAATTCTCCCTAATTTGACCTCCCCTAGCTCTAGTGGTTTCTACTATCCTTTAAAATTACTTGTTTTTATCAGTAGCAAAAGTCTCATGAGATTCTTGTAAGTAAAGGAAATAAAAGTAAAAAGCTTCCTGGGCGTCACCTGTGGCTCAAAAGAGTAGGGTGCCAGCCCCATAAGCCAGAGGTGGCGGGTTCAAACCCAACCCCAGCTAAAAAATTGCAAAAAAAAAAAAAAGCTTCCAAAAATTCATTATCTTACAAGGAGGTAGTATAACCAGTGATTAAAACCATGGATACTGAAGCTGGACAGTCCAAGGTTTAACTCAAGATTTTGGACTCTGTTAGCTGTGTATGTACCCCGCTTTTAAAGTGGAATTAACAGGGATAACTTGCAGAGGTTGTTGTAGGTAATAAATGGGTGCTTTTCACATTGCTGTTGAGTCCTTGGTGTCTCCATGAGGGTGCTGAGTCAGACATAGTGTTTGATACACAATAAGTATAGCAAAATTATGTTTTCCCACAGTGCTTTGTTCTTAATCATGCTTAAAAAAAAGATGTAACCAGAATGAAAGAATAGGTCATTAAAAGCACATGAAGCATTATCCTTAGGGAAGATGGTCTCTGGGCAATGGCCCCGTGGGAGCCTCTGTAACTAGCTCGCTGAGGTTTCTAATCTGGAATAAAAACCCTTCCATTTCCTGTTATCCGTGGCGTTAGGAAAGGATGCTGTCTCATGCCTAGAAGCTAGACAGGGGCCTCAGAGTGGATATACAAATAGAGATTGCATTCTTCAGTCAGAGAACCAAGATAAAGTAGACGTTTTGATTTTCAAGGTGGAGAAAGCAGGAGAGAGGTTCCAGCTCCATGTTGTCACCTGTTCAGTGGGGCCGTGAAAGAGGTGGATGAGAGTCAGTAGAGACAGCACTGTGGCTCCAAGCGGAAGGGGGTGAGTCCCTGCCTGTCCTGCTGAGGGCTGCAGCAGAGTGGCTAACAGCTCAAACCAGGGGAGCCAGCCAGGCTGAGTCCACCTGCTGCTGTAGTAGCTTTGGGACTTTGTGCAAGTTGCTTAGCCCAGGGTCCTCCCCTGTAGAGTGGGGTCCTGGCAATGCCCCGTAGCATTGAGAATAATCCTTATCCCCTAATTAGTACTCAGAAAATGTTTTCTTTTTTCTTTTCTTTTTCCCCACCCTCTTAACATATATTAACTCCTGGTCTCTCTCTCTCAGTGACTTTTTCCTTTTCTTTTGTAGACCCTCTTAAAAGAGAATGGCTGCTGAGAACTCATCTTTGGTGACAGAGTTTATTCTCTCAGGCTTAACTGACCAGCCTGGACTCCAGCTGCCCCTCTTCTTCCTGTTTCTAGGTTTCTACGTGGTCACAGTGGTGGGGAACTTGGGCTTGATAACCCTGATTGGATTGAACTCTCACCTGCACGTCCCCATGTACTTCTTCCTCTTCAACTTGTCCTTCATAGATTTCAGTTACTCCACTACTCTCACCCCTAAAATGCTGATGAGTTTTGTGTCAAAGAAGAACATCATTTCCTACGTGGGGTGTATGACTCAGTTTTTTTCCTTCTGTTTCTTTGTCTTTTCTGAATCCTACATCCTGTCGGCCATGGCGTACGACCGCTATGTTGCCATCTGTAAACCCCTGTTGTACATGGTCACCATGTCTCCCCAGGTGTGTTTGCTCCTTCTGTCAGGTGTCTATGGGATGGGCGTCTTTGGGGCTGTGGCCCATATTATAAACGTAACATTTATGACCTTTTGTGCAGACAACCTCATTAATCACTACATGTGTGACATCATTCCCCTCCTGGAGCTGTCCTGCAACAGCTCTTACACAAATTTGCTGGTGGTGTTTATTATTGTGACCATTGGGATCGGAGTGCCTATTGTTACCATTTTTATCTCGTATGGTTTCATTCTTTCCAGCATTCTCCACATCAGCTCCACAGAGGGCAGGTCCAAAGCCTTCAGTACCTGTAGCTCCCATATAATTGTGGTATCTCTTTTCTTTGGGTCAGGAGCTTTTATGTACCTCAAACCACCTTCCATTTTACCCCTGGACCAGGGGAAAGTGTCCTCCGTATTCTATACTGCTGTGGTACCCATGGTCAACCCCTTAATCTATAGCCTGAGAAATAAAGATGTCAAAATTGCCCTGAAGAAAACTTTAAAAAGAAAAGTCTTATCTTGAAAATGACCTCTAAGGGGATCACAGTGTTAATTGGAGTGCTTCTTTTATTAGTTTTTCACCTAGAGAAATGCAAGTTCTTTCTCTTCTTTGCTTAGAGGAAAATTTTGACTCTTGTTCCTAAGTACACTTATTTTCTCCACCCCTTACCCACCTCATCTATTCTAATCATTATTTCATGAAAATAGTTTCTGTAATTATAGTAGGTTTAATCTTAGATAGGCCTACAAAATCCCTTAATCCAGCTGCCTTCTACGACACCTCACACACTGGAGACTCATAAATATTTAATAGTCTGTACACGGACATACATGTACCGAGTGCCAGAGCTGAAACTGGAATCCAGCTTCTTGAATTTTAATCTACTCTGTTCTGCTTTTCTTTAGCCATGCTTTCTTGTTTCATTTTTTCCCTTGACCAATTTCATTTTCAAGTGTATTTATTCATTCATTTTTGATGTAAATAAATCTAATTCTATTCACTGTGATGTCATGCAACTTCTCAAAGGTAAATTTTTAGAATATCATTTTTCACAAGAGGGTTGGAAGTGGAACATTTGATTGATTTGATATTGATAGAAAGATAAGAGAAGTATATTAAAAATCTGGGGGTTGTATAAGTGGGAACTGTGTTGGGTTCATTGCAGAATCAAGAATGGTGCCCATTAAAATGGTATGCAGAGCTTCTAAAAGAAAGATATACAACTTCAAGGGAGTTAAAGATATTGAATACAGGTTTCACTCTTTATATACAGACTAAAGGAGATAGAATTGATACCCTTATTTCAAGGGTCTGAATAATGTAAATGTAAATTAGTAATAGATAACTTTGAATGTCAAGGAGCCGTAGCAATTAGTTATCAGGGGTGGCAATTGACATTATATCTTAAGGCCTTGGATATTGCTGTGGTCTTCTAAGTGTAGGAGATAAAAGGGGTAGTGGTCTCAGGAGAGGCCAATATATTCACATTATCGGATAAATGGAGCTTTATAGAAAGAATCAGAACAATTTTTTTTCATCTGAACATGTCGTTAGTGGTAACAGTTCTTTCAGACACAACAGAATGTGAAATATTTGGAAGATACTTCAACTTATGAACTTTTCTTAGGAAAGTTCTCTTCTATTGAAAAAAAGGACAGTTTGGATAAGTGTTTAGTTTGTTTTTTTGGTAATATTTCTGTTCAAATGCAATGTAAAAAAAGCAATGACAGTATAGGGGAGGTTTGTTCTTTTGATAATGCAGCAGAGGGGAATATCACTGAATTTAGGACACTTCCCAATGAGGGTGCAGTGGGAATGGTGAAGAATCAGTACAATGTAAAATCCACCCTTATTCTTTTATTATCACAGATTCATTTTGCTCATCTTGAGCTTCATATAAATGTTAAATAGTGCATTTACTTTTTAATATCTGGCTTCTTCACTTAATCTAGAGCGTTGTGTGAGAATCATTCACAACATTGTTCTTGACAATTGCTGTTTGGTATTCTGTTGTGTGAATATAGACAAGTTTATTTACCAGTCATCTCTTTAACAGAAAGCTTGTTTTCAGGTTCAGTATATTATTAATAAAGCTGCTATATTGAACTTGAACATCTATTTTTATTTAAAATACATTTCTCTTGGATATGTACCTAGATATGGATTTACTGGGTCACAGGATAGGCATATGTTTAGGCTACTAAATGCTACCAAATATCTTCCAAAACATTTAAATTGATTTACACTCCTATTGACAATTTCCAAAAAAGAAAGCTCATCATTCTTCTGAATGCATGTTATTTTTAGTATTTTTGATTTTAGCTATTAGTTATTTTTAGTGTTTTGTTTTTGATTCTGTTAGGTATGTTGCACAATAATGCTTTAGTCTTTTCTTTTTTATATTTTCCTAATAAATAATGTTGTTGGGCAATTCTAGTGTGTTCATTAGCTATTTGGATATCACCATGTGTGAAGTGCCCTTCAAGTATTTTTTTCTCCACTTAAAAAAATAGTGTTAGTCTCTCTTGTACTGGTTTGACTTTTAAGAAGTGTACTCTGAATATTGGTCTTTTTTCCAACATACACATTGCAGTTATCTTTGCTCAGTCTGTGGCCTATCCACCCACAAGCCTGCTGGTAATGATGTCCTTGGTAACAAACGTTTTAATTTTAATGAAGTTCAGTTTATCAACTTCTCCTTTTAATGTTAGAGCCTTGTCCTGTTTAATCTCTTCCTATTACATAGTAAGAAAGTTCTTCTTATGCTTTTTTTTCAAAAGGTTTATGGTTTTCCTTTAGTATTTAGGTTTTTTGATTAATTTCAAGTCAGTTGTGTATGATGTGAGGTCAATCTTATTTTTTAATGGAGAAATTAAATTGCTTCAACATCATTTACTGAAAAGTCTCTCTTCTCTAAATTGTATCAGCTATACTTCTGGACGTCTACTTGAGGATTAAATGACAATGTTACTGTGAGACTCGTTGGAGAAAAGTTGGTTTTGAGCAAAGTGCTATGTTCTACCAGTACAATAGTGAATAACAGTAATAAAAATTGACATTCTTGTTTTGTTTTGATGTTGAATTACATTTATTCCTAGGAATTTGATATCTTTCATTCTATTTAAATGTATTTTTGATATTTAATTTTCAATCATTTCTTAGTAGAATATAGAAATATAGTTGATTTTTATATGTTGACTTTGTATCCAGAAACTTTGCTAATTTCAGTTAATTCTAATCGTTACAAAAATCAAAAGATGAAATAGAAATCTTTATTTGTGTTTCTGTCTACACAGTCATGTCATCTAAAACTAAAGGTTTGGTTCCTCCTTAGTGATCATTATACCTTTTAGTTCTTTTATTTTCTTTTTTGCACTGAGCCCTCCAATTTGATGGTGAATAGATATGAGAATAATGGATGTCCTTGTCTTGTTTTGATCTTGGGCTAAAACATTCAGGCTTTTACTATTGCATATGATATTTGCTGATGCTTGCCCCCCCTCTTTTATAGATGGTAATAATTAGACTCGGGGGCAGTATGATTAACAACTTCCATTTAAACAGTAATATTTTTTCCCTTGAGAATACATGTGCGTGGTAAAAAATTAAACACTACAAAAAGCATATGGTAAAAATAAGTGTTGCTTTCCTTTCTGTTCTCCTTGTTTATACTCTTCCTCCTAGATTCAACTATTTCCAGAAATAATAGAGACATCTATACAAGAGTATCTCCATACTCTTTATATTTATCTATATCTATCTATTTATATATCTAGAGATGCTTTTTGTTTTATAAAAGGGCAGTAGGGATCATCTTCCAATAGAAATAGCTTAAAGAGGAGAGAACACAGGACATTACTGGGCAAGAAGAAGGATAATCAGAGGTAACAGAGGTATAGGTGAGGGTGTGAACAAGAAGGGAGGGAGAGTGGAAAGCAGAGGGGCCAACGAGCCAGCCTGGGTGAGGGCGGGAACAGGAAGGAAGAGAGAGTGGAGAGCAGAGGGACCAAAAAGCGAGCAATTGTCCCTTCAGCTCTGGGAATATTTTGGTTCCTCCTGATTTTCTGTCTCCACCCCATGGTTTGACTACATGTATCTCTGTTTGGTTGTTACCAACTTGGGGTAAGAACCATTGAATGCTTAAGGTGCCAGGATAGCAAGCAAGCATTTTCAATTCAACAAGCATTTATACATTTATATATTAAGTTATTTATCTATATAAAATATCAGACTTGGTTTTAGCTCCAAGATGTAAAGGGCTTGGAAGTTATCATGCTAATCCTCACAAGTAAAAAGCTAAACACACAGAGAATCAACCACTCTTTTTAGACCCATTAGACAAGCTGACTCCCTGAAAGGGAGAGGTGAAAAGAGACTCACAGCCTACCCGGCACGGAAGCTGCTGGAGTTAATACGTATAAACGCACACAGATACTTAAGTGGTAATCATCAAATTGCTGGAGGCTGAGTGTGCACCAGCTTGAAAGGTAAAAACTCCTGGGGTTCCATTCTTAGGGGTTCCCCCCACACTTTTGGGAATTTTACTTCCAGGAGTCCCACTAGATTCTCATAATGAAAACATTTCCTCCAGCTTTGGACAGGGGGAGGTGAAATGAAGGCATTTTGAAGTACAGAGCTTTCTGTTCTCTGCTCGACCTCCCAGAAAACAACTACATCACAACATAAACAATTTTAAGGGAGGGAAATACAAAACTCCAGACCTTTCCTGTTCTTTCTAGACTTCTTGTCTCACCTAAGGGGTAGAAAGATTACTTATGAAGGTTACAGCCTCAGGGAATGAGCACATGGAAGTCTGAGACCTAATGGTGGCAAAAGAGAATGTTCTTCCTCCCCTTTCTTTACTGTCACATCAATAAATGTCCTGAATAATGACAGAGGGCTAGAGCGGAAAGAAGTGCAAGGCTCTGACTCAATAGCGTTTTCACAGGAACCCCAAGATAACACACGAGACAAAAATGACACTAGAGGAAATTGAAGCCTTAGACAAGAAATACAGTGTGATTCCAGGCCAGATAAACATAAAACCTCACGTTAAAGCACATACTACATCGTATCTGGTTTTCAACAAAAAATAACAAAGCATGCTGAAAGGCAAGATAAAGCCTGAAGAGATAAAACAAGCAATCGTACTCAGATATAGCAAGGATGTTGGAATTGTCAGACTGGGAATTTAGAGTGGCAATGGTTAATATGCTGAGGGCTCTAATGGACAGATGGACAATGCAATCAGAGGCATAAAAACTCTAAAGATATCAAAAGGAAATGCTGGGGGACAAAACAAACCACTGTCACAGAAATAAAAAATGCCTTTGATGGGCTCATCAGTACACTGGGTACGGTAAGGGAAAAAAAAAAACCAAACAACACTGGTATTAAAGATATGCTAAACAGAAATTTCTCAAACCCAGATGTCAAGAGAAAATATAATGGAAAAAATGGAACAAAACCCACAAGGATTGTGAGGCAATTATAAAAGGTGTGGCATATTTATAATTAAAATACCAGAAGAAAAGTAAAAGAGGAGTAGAAGAAATATTTGAAATAACAATGGCTGAAAATTTCTCCAAATTACTAAAACACCAAGCCATAGATCCAAGAACCTCAGTAAAGACGAAGTAGGATAAATACCAAAAAGTCTACTCCTCACTATGACATATTTAAATGGCAAAAAACTCTCCAGACAATAAGAAACCAGGGGAAAAATAATTATATTACATGTAAGAGCTTATTTATAAAGGAACAAGGACAAGAATTGTATCAGATTTCTATCCAGAGACCATGCAAACAAGAAGACAGTAGAGTGACATATTTTAAGTCTTGAAAAAAACATCACCAAACTGGAGTTTTGTATCCAAAAAAATTATCCTTCAAGAGTAATGGAACGTTGAAGATGTTATCAGCCAAACAAAAGCTGACAGAATTTATTGCCAGTATATCTGTTCTGCAAGAAATATTATAGGAGTTTTTCCAACATTGCCTTTTAGGAATCCTAGAACATGTTGGAAAAACTCCTATAGATATCAGCCTAGCCAAAGAATTCATGAAGACCCCACAGGCAATCTCAGCAACAACAAAAACAAACAAATGGGATCCAATTAAATTAAAAAGCACAGCCAAAGGCACAATCAAAAGAACAAATGGACAACCCACAGAAGGGGAGAAAATATCTGCAAGCTACACCTCTAACAGAAGACCGATGACCAGAATCTACAAAGAGCTCAAGCAAATCAGCAAGAAGCAACCAAACAACCCCATTACAAAGTGGGCAAAAACACGAACAGAAACTTTTCAAATGAAGATACGCTGATGGCCAACAAATTCATGAAAAAATGCTCAATGTCTCCAATCATTAGGGAAATGAAAATCAAAACCACGATGAGATATCACCTAACTCCAAGGAGAATGGATTGTATTAAAATGTCCCAAACCACAGATGCTGGTGGATGCAGAGAGAAAGGAACTCTTATACACTATTGGTGGGACTCAAAACTAGTACAGTGTTTGATGTGTCAATCCCACTACCAGATATATACCCAAAGGAAAAAAGGTCCTTTTATAAAAAAGACACCTGCTCTCAAATGTTTATAGCAACATAATTTACAATCACAAAGATATGGAAACAACCCAACTGCCCATCAATACATGAATGAATTAAAAATACATACATGATATATGTGCTCTTTGGAGTACTACTCAGCCATAACTCCCCCCCCCAATAAAAACAGCAATCTAGTTTTGTGATAACTTAGATGGAACTGGAAACCCTTGTTCTAAGTGAAAAACCACAAAAATGCAGAAACAAACACATGTACTCAACACTAAATGACAACTAATCCGTCAACACTTGAGTGCACATCTGAAATGAAAATCAAGCTGGGGGGGAAAAGGAAGTGGACGTGGGTATATTCACACTTACCTGTGTGCACTTTGTGAGTGAAGGGCACACTCATTATAACTTTCAATCTGGATAAAAACCAAGTGTGTCAACCAAACATATGTGCCCCCAATATTCTGAAATTAAAAAATTCAAAAATATTTACATCAAAAATATACACAATTTCATGAGAAGGAGATGATATGGAAAAAAAGGAAAATCCCTGGAGGTGTGTGTGTGTGTTTTTTTTCCTAGAAACTAAGATCTTTATGGAGAAAGGAAAGCATTTGAGGAGATAGTGAAAGTAAAAATAGGACCTTTTGTTTTTCTTATTTTTAATTGATTAATAGAGAAATGATTGCTAAGATGATAATGGCTCCAACCTAGTGGGTAGCCGTAGCTTATGATTAGATGCAGTGTATGACCACAATGTTGTAAAGGATTGAAGGGAGGACCTGGAGGGCAGTGCCTGTGGCTCAAGGAGTAGGGCCCTGGTCCCATATCCTGGAGGTGACAGGTTCAAACCCAGCCCCGACCAAAAACTGCAAAAAAAAAAAAAAAGAGAAGAACTGGAAATACTCTTTCAGAAGCTGCCTAGGCTCACCATGAAATGATATGATGCCACTTGAAGGGAGACTCAGGTTAACTGAACATGTACATTGCAAACTCAAGGGCAACCTCTAAAGTTTTAAAAGGAAGAAAAAAAAATGCAATCATCTGAAATGCTCCTTTAAAACTAGAAAAGGATAAAGAAGAAAAATCATATAGAATCACTACATACCAGAGATACACAAAAAGCATCTGGTACAAAACCCACACCAATTCATGATGAAACTTCCCAGCAAATTAGAAATAAAAGGAAACTTTTTATCTTGATAAATAAGCTCTACAAAAAATCTTATTGCTGCATTATATTTACCAGTGAGAAACTAGGTGCTTTCCCCTTAAGAGAAGAAGGAAAACAGGATGCTGCTTCTCACCACTTCCATTTAGCATTGTAATGGAGGTTCTAGCTTATGCAAAAATAATAGAAAATAAAAGGTATACCGATTGGGAAGGAAGAAATAAAACTTTCTTTGTTTGCTGCTAACACTATTGTCTATGTAGGAAATCCCAAAAAATGGTCATAAAAAAGTGTGTGGACTTCTTCCACGACTTAGCAATTATGAATTGGGCTGCAATAAACATTCTGGTACAAATATCTTTATTATGATGTGAAAATGTATAACTTTTTAAATGATAAGCTGTAATCTATTGGCTAGGATTTTGTTGAGAATTTTTGCGTCTATATTCATGAGTGAAATTGGTATGAAATTCTCCTTTTTAGTTGGGTCTTTTCCTGGTTTTGGTATTAGGGTGATGTTTGCTTCATAGAATGTGTTGGGGAAGATTTCTTCCTCCTAAATTTTTTGGAATAATTTCTACAGTATGGGAATAAGCTCTTCATTGAAGGTTTGATAGAATTCTGGTGTGAAGCCATCTGGACCAGGGCATTTTTTGTTGGAAGTTTTTTATTGTTTCTTTAATCTCAGTGATTGAAATTGGTCTGTTCAGGAGCACTGTTTCTTCGTGGCTAAGTTTAGGGAGAGGGTGTGGTTCCAAATATTGAACCATTTCCTTCACATTGTCAAATTTCTGGGCATAGAGTTTCTGGTAGTATTCAGAGATGATGTCTTGTATCTCTGTGGCATCAGTTGTAATTTCTCCTTTATCATTTCTGATTGAGGTGACTAGAGATTTTACTTTTCTATTTCTAATTAGTCTGGCCAAAGGTTTATCTATTTTATTTATTTTTTCAAAAAACTAACTCCTTGTTTCATTAATTTTCTGAATGATTCTTTTGTTTTCAATTTCATTGATCTCTGCTTTAATTTTGGATATTTCTTTTCTTCTGCTGGGTTTAGGCTTAGATTGTTCTTCTTTTTCCAATTCCATAAGATGACTTGTGAGTTTGTTAATGTGCTCTCTTTCTGTTTTTCGAATGCAGGCATCTAAAGTGATAAATTTTCCTCTTAGAACTGCTTTTGCACCAACCCACAGGTTTTGGTAGCTTGTCTTCATTGTTGTTGTGCTCAAGGAAGTTAATGATTTCCTGTTTTATTTCTTCCTGCACCCAACTGTCATTCAACAGAAGGTTGTTTAGTTTCCATGCCCTTGTGTGGGGTTGAACGTTTTTGTTGAAGTTGAGTCCTACCTTTAGTGCCTTATGGTCTGGGAGAATTGAAATGTCTTCTTGTTGTATTTTTCCCTTGACCAATATAAAGTGACCATCTTTGTCTTTTTTGACTTTAGTTGCTTTAAATCCACATGTATCTGAAAATAAGATTGCAACTCCTCTTTTCTTCTGGATTCTGTTTGCCTGAAAATTGTCTTCCAACCCTTAACTCGGAGTTTTAATTTGTCTTTTGAAGCAAAGTGTGTTTCCTGCAGACAGCAAATGGATGGCTTGTGTTTTTTAATCCAGTCAGCCAATCTATGCCTCTTCAGTGGGGAATTCAAGCCATTAACATTTATTGAGATAATTGATAAGTGTGGTAGTGTTCTATTCATCTTGCTTTGTGAGAGTTTGCTCATTGCTTAGTTTTATCATTTGCATCAGTGTGGAAGTTAGGCTCTGTCCTTTAATTTCTGAGTTCTTATTTTGTTGTTGATCCATTGTGATGGTCAGTGTGTAGAATAGGTTGAAGTATTTCCTGTAGAGCTGGTCTTGTTGTGGCAAATTTCCTCAATGTTTGTATATCAGTAAATGGTTTGATTTCTCCATCAATTTTAAAACTTAGCTTCGCAG
>CAUYON010009745.1:0-27082 GCA_963573935.1 Arctocebus calabarensis | reverse complement strand
TTTTTTTCTAGTCCCATACAAAACAAAGAATAATTTTTTTCCAAGTCTTGAAAATACAATGTTGATCTTTTCATAGGGATGACATTGAATTGGTAGATTGCTTTGGGAAGTATAGATATTTTAACAATGTTGATTCTTCCCAACCATGAGCATGTTATGTTCTTCTATTGTTAATATCCTCTGCTATTTCCTTTCTTAGAGTTTCATAATTTTCTTTATAGAGGTCCTTCACCTCTTTTGTTAGGTATATTCCTAGCTATTTCATTTTCTTTGAAGCTATGGTGAAGGGAGTTGTGTCCTTAACTGCCCTCTCATCTTTGCTCTTTTTGGCATATACAAAGGCTACTGAGTTGTGGACATTGATTTTATATCCTGAGACATTACTGTATTCTGAAGACTCCCAGGAGTCTTGTGGTTGAGTCTTTGGGGTTTTGTAAGGTTTTGTAAGTATAAGATCACATCGTCAGCAAAAAGGAAGAGTATGACCTCCTCTGCTCCCTTTAGGATGCCCTTTATTTCCTTCTCTTGCCTGATTATGTTGGCTAGAACTTCCAGCACTATGTTGAATAGTATTGGCGATAGAGAAAAACCTTTTCTGGTTCCATTTCTAAGTGGAAGACCTTTCGGATTTAATCCATTTAGTAAAATATTAGCTGTGGGTTTATCACAAATAGCTTTGATCAGTTTCAGAAATGTGCCACCTATGCCTATACTCTTTAGTGTTCTAATTGGAAAAGGATGCTGGATTTTATCAAATGCTTTTTCTGCATTGATTGAGAGGATCATATGGTCTTTGTTTTTGCTTCCGTTGATATGGTGAATAACATTTATGGACCTGCATATGTTAAACAAGCCTTGCGTCCCTAGGATGAAACCTACTTGATCAGGATGTCTGACTTTTTTGATGAGAAGCTATAGTCCATTGGCAAGGATTTTGTTGAGAATTTTTGCATCTATATTCATTAGTGAAATTGGTCTGAAGTTCACATTTTTAGTTGGGTCTTTTCCTGGTTTGGGTATTAAGGTGATGTTTGCTTCATAGAATGTGTTGAGGAAGATTCCTTCTCCCTCACTTTTTTGGAATAATTTCTGCAGTATGGGAATAAACTCTTTTTTGAAGGTTTGATAGAATTCTGATGTGAAGCCATCCATACCAGAGCATTTTTTGTTGTTGTTGGAAGTTTTTTACTGTTTCTTTGATCTCAGTGGTTGATATTGGTCTGTTTAGGAGATCTGTTTCATCTAGGGTAAGTCTAGGGAGGGGGTGTAATTTCAAATATTGATCTATTTCCTTCACATTGTCAAATATCTGGGTATAGAGTTTCTGGTAGTATTCAGAAATAATCTCTTGTATGTCTGTGGCTCAGTTATTATTTCCCCTTTATCATTTCTGAGTGAGGTAACTAGAGATTTTACTTTTCTATGTCTAGTTAGTCTGGCCAAAGGTTTATCTATTTTATTTATTTTTTCAAAAAACCAACTCCTTGTTTCATCAATTTTCTGAATGATTCTTTTGTTTTCGATTTTACTGATCTCTGATTTAATTATGGATATTTCTTTTCTTCTGCTGGGTTTAGTCTTAGATTGTTCTTTTTTTTCCAATTCCATAAGATGGCTTGTGAGTTTGTTGATGCACTCTCTTCCCATTTTTTGGATGTAGGCATCTAAAGTGATAAATTTTTCTCTCAGGACTGCTTTTGCTGAGTCCTACAGGTTTTGGTATCGTGTGTCTTCATTGTTATTATGCTCAAGGAAATTAGTGATTTTCTTTTTTATTTCTTCCTGCTCCCAAGTATCATTCAGCATAAGGTTATTTAATTTCCATGCCTTTCTATGTGGTTGAACGTTTTTGTTGGAGTTAAATTCCACCTTTAATGTCTTGTGGTCTGAAAAGATACAAGGTAAAATTTCAATTCTTTTGATTCTGGGGAGGTTTGTTTGTGTTCTAGGATAGTATCAATTTTGAAGAATGTTCCAAAGACCAATGGGAAGAATGTACATTCTTTAGCATTGGGATGGCGTGTTCTATATATATTTATCAAGCACAGTTGTTCTAGGGTCTCATTTAAGTCCCTTCTATCTTTGTTTAATTTATGTTTAGAGGATCTATCCAGCTCTGTAAGAGGTTTGTTAAAGCCTCCTGCATATGATTTTATGGGATATCATATTGCTCAGACTAATTAAGGTCTGTTTCAGGAATGTGGGAGCATTGAAATCGGGTGCATAAATATTTAGAATTGAAATGTCTTCTTGTTGTATTTTTCCCTTGACCAATATGAAGTGTCCATCTTTGTCTTTTCTGACTTTAATTGCTTTAAATCCACTTGTATCTGAAAATAAGATTGCAACCCCTCTAGTCTTCTGAATTCAGTTTGCCTGAAAAATTGTCTTCCATCCCTTAACACTGAGTTTTAATTTGTCCCTTGAGGCTAGTGTGTTTCCTGCAGAAAGCAAAAGGATATCTTGTATTTTTTAATTCAATCAGTCAGTCTATGCCTCTTTAGTGGGGAATTCAAGCTATTAACATTTATTGAGATAATTGATAGGTGTGGTAGCATTCTATTCATCTGATTTTGTGAAAGTTCATTGCTTAGTTTTATCTTTTGCATCATTGTGGAAGCTAGGTTTTGTCCTTCAGTTTCTGAGTGCTTACTTTGCTGTTGGTCCATTGTGATAGTCAGTGTGAATAATAGGTCGAAGTATTTCCTGTAAAGCTGGTCTTGTTGTGGCATACTTCCTGAATGTTTGCATATCAGTAAAAGATTTGATTTCTCCATCAATTTTAAAGCTTAGCATAGTGGAATATAGAATTCTGGGGTGGAAGTTGTTTTGTTTAAGTTTAAAGATATATGACCATTGTCTTTTGGCTTGAAAAGTTTCCTTAGAGAAGTCTGTATTCACACTGATGGATTTGTCCAAGTAGGTCAATTGGTGCTTACTCCTAGCAGCTTGCAGAATTTTTTCTTTTGTCTTTACTTTGGACAGGTTCATCACAATGTGTCTTGGAGAAGCCCTATTAGACTTGAGGTGACCTGGGGTCTGATATCCTTCTGAAGAAGTGTGTCAGAATATTTAATGATATTTGGGAAATTCTCATTTATAATATTCTCTAGTTGGCTTCCATTCCTCTGGGGCATTCTTCTTCCCCTTCTGTTATACCTATAACTTGTATGTTTGAATGCTTCATGTAGTCCCTTAATTCTGTCAGTGAATATTCTGCTTTCTCTCTCTTCTTTCCTGCCTCTTTTACTATCTGAGTTATCACAAGAGCTTTGTCCTCTTCCTCTGAGAGTTTTTCTTCTGCATGGTCTAATCTGTTATTGATACTTTCTACTGCATCTTTAATTTCTTTAATTCACTGCTTCAATTTCTTCAGCTCTACTATGTCCTTTCTATATTCTTCATATTGTTCATCTCTTATTTGATTCTGTTTTTGGATTTCCTTTTGGTTATTTTCCACTTTCTCAGCAATTTTTTTTCATTGTTTTTCTCATCTGTATTTTAAATTACTCTGCTTTCATTTCTACCATTTCTTTATAGGTGGAATCCTCTGCAGTAGCTGCCTCATGGTCCCTTGGGAGGGATGGGTTATTCCGGTCTGGTTTTTCCTATTGTCAGGATTATTCTGTTCTGTCTTCCTCATGAGTATTTTCTTTTGTCTGTTTCCTTGCCCTAATTTTCCTTTCGCTTCCTCTTGCTCTTTAAGTTACTGTGCCTCTGACCTAAGGTGTTGATGAGTACTTTTGGTATAGGACTAAAAGAGTGAGAAGATTGAAGAGCAAGAAGGGAAAAAAGATTAAAAAAGAAAATAAAAAGAGAACGGAAAGGGGGTAAGTAAAAGGGTAGATTGCAGAACAGAGAGGCACAGAAAGAGGGAGACAGGAGTAATAAAGGTGTATAGTATGGTATTTGGACCCACACCTTAAAAACTCCCCAACTTTGGAGGATGCTGTGTTGGGTGGTTCTCTTGAGGTCAGCAGCTCTTTGACACCTGAGCAGACACAGTACCCCACCTCCACCAAATAGAGAGGAAAACCCAAAATAGTATAAATCAAACCAACCAAACAAAGGAAAAATCTTACAGGATAAATTGGGGAAAAACTAAACAACAGGGGCAGAAACACTAGCAAAAATGAAGTTCTTATTCTTAAAGAAGGCAACCATAAAAAATTATATTTACACTTAGAAAAATGAAGAAAAAGAAAGAAAAAAAAACAAAAGAAAAATCTAAGGGGAAAAGTTGAAATAAAAAAAAGAAAAAACAAAACAAAAACAAAACTATATATATTATTGAATAATGCCTGGGCAACAGGTGAACTTCTGGGGTATGAGATGCTAATCACAATGCTGACACAGCTGTATAAGATGAAGACTGGAGGCTTCTGCTGACTTCTTTTCCCTTAACCCTTTGCCCACAGGGTTAAGAGCATGAATCTCTCCTCAGGCCACTATTGGCTAAGCAGAGGCTTTCTCAGGAAAGCAGGTATTGCTGGGATCTCTCCTGAAGTGGCTGCCTGCTTATCAGGCATGCCCAAAGCAGCCTCATTCTAAGCCCCTGAGGGCCAATGCTGCAAGGCAGCTCTCCTAACTGCGGAACACCAAAAGCTCTGCTCTTCCCTGGACTCTCAGTCCCGACCTCTGTGCATTCTTCAAAGTCACTAGATTACTCGCCCAAGGTCTCCCAGCCTGGGCCTTGCTCTGGGCAGAGTCTGCAGGACATTTCTCCCATAATGGCGGTACGTGGCCCACAGTCGAATGATGAAAGCGCCATTCAGGCCCAGTGGCTCACTCCTGAACTTTGGACACTGCTCAAAGTCACTTACACACTTGCCCACGGTCTTCCAAAGTAATTCAACAATGTGCCCAAGCCCCAAAACAAAACAAAACAATACAACCCACTAGAAGGCCTTACCTGTCTGCAATCTCGCTGTTGTAGCGACAGTAGTGGCAGGTGCCATGGCCTCAAACTGACAACCACTTGTGACTTCTCCACTGATTTTTGTCTTCCTCCTGGTCCAGAAGTCTTCCACTGGCTCCCTGCATCCCTAAAGGGATGTTTCTAGGCAGAGCCCACAGGCCAGAGGTACCTGGACTCTTCTCTTCCCCAGTCTCATGCACCCGGTTGCAAAGAAACTATGACTCTGCTGCCATCTTGCTCTGCCTCCACAACATTGAGTCTTTTGACATAAACACAGCACATCTTTCTCTTTGTTTAGGTCTTCTTTACCTCTAATCCCATTAGTCTGGGAGGCCAAGGTGGTTGGATCAGCTGTGCTCAGGAGTATAAGATCAGCCTAAGGAGATTGATATCTCCATCTCTACTAAAAAAAAAACTAGCTGAGTGTCATGGCAGGGGTCTGTAGTGCCAGTCACTCAGGAGGCTGAGGCAAGAAGAACACTTATACCCAGGAGTCTGAAATTGCTGTGAGCTATGACACCATTGCACTCTACCCAGGGTGATAGAGTAAGACTCAGTCTCAAAAAGAAATAATAAAATAAAATAAAAAAATAACAATTTCTCTCAGAATTTATTTTCACCATATTGGTATTGCATGTCTCTACTTTTTTCAAATTCTAAATTTTGCTTTAATCACTGAATTTCAGTATTTACAAATAATCGATATAGGTAACTGAGGTATTGAGTTGAAATACCCGAACATGGTTAACTATTACAGGCTCAATTTTTCTATAAATACATCGGATGGATTAACAAACATTGTCAAAGAAACAAAATGTTTTCTTATAGCCATAGATCACTGAATAAATGTTTACAAAATGCCATAAACATGCATCTTTTCTGTATCTGGAGGATGAAGTATGAGTCACCCTTTCAGGTTTTATTTTGACAATTTATCCTTCAGCATCAGAACTGTGTTTATTTATTTTAATTTTTTTGTAAACATAGAGAATTGATTTTTACCTGCCTGAAAATTGGCTGACAATTAAGCATTCAAAATTCAGGGTGGCACCCGTAGCTCAGTGTGTAGGGCACCAGCTACATACACCAAGGCTAGCAGGTTCAAACCTGGCCCAGGCCTGCTAAAACAACATTGACTATTGCCATAAAAGCATAGCTGGGCATCGTAGTGAGCACCTGGAAGCCCAGCTACTTGGCAGGCTGAAGAAAGAAAATTGCTTGAGCCCAAGAGTTTGAGGTTGCTGTGAGCTGTGATGCCACAGCATTCTACCCAGGTTGACAGTTTGAGACTCTGTCTCAAAAAAGAAAAAAAAAAATGTCCAAAATACAGAAAATCCCCAGACCATACAAGATCATGCTTCCATCTCAAAACAGAGTACATTTTCTTGATTATTGAAACAACAGGTTCATCTTTGCCTTCTTAAAAAAAAAAGATATGAGTATCCATCCTACAAACCTCTATTCACTGTATAATTTATCTTGAATTATTTTCTGAGGAGCAACAAAATTTTCTCACTGCATGTATTTACAAAATCACATGAAGAGCATATAACCTGTAAAACATTTTCATTTTTTCCTGCTCTAAATATTCTAGAATGGGAGAAATATATGATTAAAATTTCATGTATGGTTTTGAATACAGATATTTTATTTTATTTTTATTTATTTATTACTATTTTTCTCTTTTTATTGTCTTTATTGTTAAATCATAGCTGTATACAATAGTGAAATCAAGGGGTAAAATGTCCTGGTTTCATATACAATCTGAACTATTTTCATCAAACTGATTAACATAGTCTTTCTGGCATTTTCTCAGTTATTATATGAAGACATTTGTATTCTGCATTTAGTAAGGTTCGCCTGTACCCTTCTAAGATGCACCATAGGAGTGGCCCCACCAATTACCCTCCCTCCACTCCTACCTTCCCCTTCCCCTCCCTACCCTTGCTACTTTCCCCATATACTTGTGCTATAGTTGGGTTATAGCCTTCATATGAAGCCTTTAAAGTAGCCTCATAGTAGGGCTGAGTACATTGGATATTTTTTCTTCCATTCTTGAGATACTTTGCTAAGAAGAATATGTTCCAGCTCCATCCCTTTAAACATGAAAGAGGTAAAGTCTCCATCTTTTTTTAAGGCTGTGTAATATTCGGTATACATGTACCACAATTTATTAATCCATTCGTGGATCAATGGGCACTTGGGTTTCTTCCATGACTTAGCAATTAAGAATTGGGCTGCAATGAACATTCTGGTATAGATGTCTTTGCTATAATGTGATTTTTGGTCTTCTGGGTATATACCTAGTAAAGGAATTATAGGATCGAATGGCAGGTCAATTTTTAGATCTCTAAGTATTCTCCAAACATCCTTCCAAAAGGAACGTATTGGTATGCATTCCCAGCAGCAGTGTAGAAGTGTTCCCTTTTCTTCACATCCAAACCAACATCTTTGATTTTGGGATTTTTTTTGTGGGCTAATCTTACTGGAGTTAGGTGGTATCTCAAAGTAGTTTTGATTTGCATTTCTCTGATGATTAAGGATGGTGAGCATTTGTTCAAGTGTCTGTAGGCCACATGCCAGTCTTCCTTAGAGAAGTCTCTCTTCAAGGCTTTTGTCCATCCTGAGATGGGATCACTTGTTCTTTTCTTGCTAATACATTTGAGTTCTCTGTGGATTCTGGTTATTAAACCTTTGTCGGAGGCATAACCTGCAAATATTTTCTCCCATTCTGAGGGCTGTCTGCTTGCTAAACTTACTATGTTCTTAGGTGTACAGCTTTCTAATTTGATCAGGTCCCAGTAGTGTATCTTTGATACTGCTTCAATTGCCTGGGGAGTCCTCCTCATAAAATATTCACCCAAGCCGATTCCTTCAAGAGTTTTCCCTGCACTTTGGAAGTAAGGTTTTGTTGAAGGTTTTCTGGGTAGGTTTACTTTGGTGGTAGACCATTATGCTAATGATTGTGGAAGATGGTTTTGAGAATATCCTAGCAAGCTAGTTTAGTTATGGCAAAATTCTTCAACATTTATTAGTTGGTAAAGTATATGATTTCTCCATCACAAATGAAACTATGTTTAGATGGACACCGTATCCTGGGTTGACGGTTTTATTTTAGGAGATTTAAGGTTGATAACCATCCTCTTCTGGCTTTTAAAGAGAGATAACTCCAGTCATTCTAATATTATTCCACTTTTAGGTTATGATTTTCTAACCTCTGACTGCAGAATTTTCTCCTTCATATTAACTTTGGCAAAGTTAATTACAATGTGTCTAGGATGTGCTTTCTTTGGATTGAGTTGTGTTGGGGTTCTGAAACTGACTGCCATTTGAATTTCTATAATGCTTGGCTAATTTTACTCCATTATATCTTGGAGTAGATCTTCAGTGAATTAGGACCATCCTCATCTCTTTCAGTGATTCCTATAAGGCGAATGCTTGCTAATTTTGAGTAGTCCCACAGGTCTCTTGGGAAGTGATCTGTTTTTTCTCTCCACTTCTCTGCAACTTTGAGCATTTGGGAACATTCAAAAACTTTGTCTTCAACATCAGAGACCCTTTATTCTGCCTGCTCCATTCTATTATTGAGAGATTCTACTGTATTTCACAATTATTTGAGGTCTGAAATTTCTTTCCTGACTGTGTCTAAATCCATGGAGATTTTGTCTTTGAATTCATTGATTTCTTGAGACAGCTTTTGAACTAGTCCTTGAATTTCTAATTCCAATGTTATTTCCTTTCTATTCATCTTATTTGCCATCTATATTCTGAACTCTATTTCTGACATTTCTGACATTTTTTAATGAATGGCATCTTCTGTTGTGTCTTCTTTGTCATTCCTTGGGGGAGTTGATCTTTTCTGATTATTCATGTTGCCAGAGTTTTTCTGCTGGTTCCTCCCCAAGATTGTTTTTCAGTTTTCCTAGAGAAGCTGGTGAGGTGAAATTGGATTGAGGGCTCCTGGAGTTGTAGTTAACCAGCCTTTTACCACAGAGCTGGGAATAGTGACTTTGGCTTTTCTTCCACAGCTTTTCAAAGGTCCCTTTCAGTCCTTTAGCCTGATAGTCTAGGGCCCAGCTTGGTGTGCTGGGGCTAGGTGGCTCTGTCTTACATTCAGCCAGTCTCTATCCAATCCTAGTGAATCAGTGGCTTTGGGCTGAAATCTCAACTGGAGAGACATACAAGCATCTAAGACACCCTGCCCACTCATGGGCAACAACTGGAAGAGGAGAATCAGTCCCTCCCACTACATCACATCCAGGGCTCAACCTCAGATGGTCCGTGGGTGGGTGGCCCAGGTTAAGAGTTCCAAACCAGCTGTCCCTGGCAGCACAATCACTGTTTATGTGGGAGAGTTCAAAAGGTCTCTAGTAATCTGATTGCAAGAATCTACTGGCAGCTCAAATGTGACTTGCTCTAGTACTCAGTGCATTCAGAAAGGCCTATCCATCAGTAGACTTCATCCAGGGGTGTTGGCTCCTCCTTCCCCACCTTGCACCTCCACCATGCCTAGTCACTTGTAACTTAATGTGGCTGTGTCCCACTTCTCTCTAATGAGCAAATATTTCAGAGATTTGCACCTGCCAGAGTCAAAGGGGAATCAATGCCTCCTCAGACAGGTTACCTTACTCTGCTACCAACAGGCAGGAGAAGCTGAAGCCTGACTTCATTTGATGCTCATGGGAAACTGAGGAGTGTTCCATCTGAGTCTGTTCCAAGCTGTGGGTTAACGTTGCACCATGTGATTCTCTTCCTCAGAGACTGCACCTCTGCCCCAGCCACACATCTCCTGTGGTACATGTGTAGGGCGAGGTCTGGCTCCCTCTCATGGTCCACAGAATTGTGGAGGTGTTTCCCATTGGGAGTGCACCACCACATTGGAGGTGCCTCCATGCATGCCACATACAGTGGTACCTCTGTGGTTGGGAGTGCCTCAGTGGTCAGAGGTGCCACTGTGGTCAGATGTGCCACAACGTGGGTCTCTGCACTATGCACTTTTGCAACACCCACCCAGTCCCCTTTCCCTTGCATCTCTCTGCTTCTACTTGACTCACAATTTCAGTACAACTGCACTATGGCCTATACAATGCCCATCCTTAGCAAGGAACAATCTGACACTCCAGACTCTCATTGGGTAGGTTTCTGGACTTCTAGGAGATGGGGGAAGGGTGGACTGGGATTTCAGAAAGGCAGGGAAAATATTTGTTCAACTTTTATGCTGGACAAGAGAATTCTTTGGCTCACAACGGGATCTCTATGGAGAAGGGGTCCTGGCCTTCAGCAGCTCTCACCCATGAGGCAAAACAAGAGGTCTTCTGTTCACTATTCACTTGTAGAGAGCACACAGTGAGCCACCCTCTTGGGGTGAGGGCATGGACTCTTGTCCTCCTTGGGATGGGTTGTGTAGCTGATATTTGCTTCCTTGGAGTCACAGCTTGCCTCTTCAGGAATGATGTGCTCTTAACAATCTTCTCTCTTAGCTCAGCTCCCTACCTTCAGCTTTACTGGGTTCATTCTGGCCATTATCTGTCTCTCCACTTGGCCATCTTACCTCTGCCCCCATTCAAAATTTTCTAAGTGAGTTTACTTTGGTGGTAGAGCATTGTGCTGGTCATTGTGGAGGATGGGTCTAAGAATATCCTGGAGAGCTGGTTTAATCATGGCAAATTTTTTCAACATGGGTATGTCATTTCAGAATTTGATTTCTCCATCACAAATGAAACTCAGTTTAGTTGAGTACAGGATCCTGGGCTAAAAGATATTTTGTTTTAGGGGATTGAAGGTCGATGACCATCCTCTTCTGGCTTAAAAGGTTTTGGCTGAGAGATCTGCAGTCATTCTGATGTTTATTCCTTTGTAGGTAATGCTTTACTAACTTCTGTCTTCTTATGGAATTTTCTCCTTCATGTTAACTTTGGCAAAGTTAATCACAATGTATCTAGGAAATACTTTATTTGGAGTGAGTCTTGCTGGGGTCCTGAAACTGTCTGCTATCTGAATTTCTGTATATCTTGCAATACTTGGGAAATTCTCCTGCATAATATCTTGGAGTAGAGCATCTCTACCTTTAGAACCATCCTATGCTCTTTCAGGAATTAATGCTATAATACGAATGTTTGATCTTTTGGAGTGATGCCACAACTCTCTCCAGGAACGGTCAGTTTTTGTTCTCCCTTTGCCTCTTTGAGCGTTTGGGAATGTTTAAAAGCATTTTCTTCAATTTTAGAGATCCTTAATTCTGCCTGGTCAACTCTATTACTGAGGGATTCTACTGTATTTCAGAGCTTCTTGACTAACATTTCATTTCCTTGAGCTCTTTCCTCATTATGTCCATATCTTTGGTGACTTTCTCTTTGAATTCAATAATTTATTGAGACAACTTTAGAACAATTCTTTGAATTTCAATTTCTAACTTTTCTTCAATTCTATTTATCTTTTTCTCCATCCATATTCTGAATTTGATTTCTGACATTCTGACATTCCAGCCATTTGTCTATGCATGGTATCTTTAGTTGTCCTTTGTCATTCCTTGGGGTGGGGGTGATCTACTATGTTTATTCTTGTTTCCAGAGTTCTTCCATTGGTTCTGCCCCATGTTTATTTTCCACCTTTTGAGTATTAGAACTGGTAGGGTGAGATTTAATTGGGGTTCCCAGGTAGTAGAATTAATCAGTCCCTTACCAACGTGCTAGGCTTTATAACTATGGCTTATCCCCTACAACCTTACAAAGGCCCCTTTCAGAGTTTTGGCAAGAGACTCTAAGGATATATTCGGTAAGATAGCATAAACTGGCTCTGTTTTGAAATAGGCCATCCTCTACCCTATCCTAAGAAGCTGTGTTATTAGTTTTAAATCTCATCTGTGGAGAGATACAAGACAGCTGTGGCAACCTGCCCCTACCATTTAGCTCATTTCTGCTACAGAAATTTGAAGGTCAATCTCAGAGTGTCCCCAAGTTGATAGCCGGTGACACTCTGAGATTGATGCAAGTTCCACTCAAATTGTCTCAGGCAGTACAAACCTTGCTCAACAGAGGGGGATCCAAGGGTCTCTAACAACTCACTTAGAGCCAGGGGTCTGTACCCTGGTCTGCCAAACTCATTTCACACTGGTGTCCACTTCTCTGCTAGCTGACTGAGGTGGAGCTGGGAACCATGACCCAGCCCACTGGTCTCAGTCTACACCCGGCAAGTCTCTGCTCTCTGGCTCTGCTGAAGTCAGGGGATCAGGCCCCTGCCTGCTAGTCTCAGTTCACACCTGGCAAGACTCTGCTTGCCAGCCCAGTTGGAGTCAGAGGACAATACCTTCACCTGCTGTTCTCAGTCCTCACCCAGCAAGACTCTGCTTGCCAGGTCTATTGGAGTCAGGGGACCATGTCCTTGCCCTCTGGTCTTATTCCACACCTGGCAAGCCTCTGCTCACTGCCCAGTTGGAGTCAGGGACCAGCCCCTCTCTGTAAACTCAGTGCTCATCAGGAAACCACTCACTCAGTAGTGGGGCACTTTCAAAGCTGGGGTTCTGCACCCTCTCCTGCCAGACACAGCCCAAACCAAAGGTTAACATCAACACTGGCTGGATAAAGTCATAACCAGGGACTGCTCCTTCTCCTGCCAAGTGTCCCTTTCTTCCCATGTCCTCTTTCTTCCCTACTAGTCACAGATTCCGTCCTGATGTTTGGAGGTCCACTGTCTGCCAGGGTCTCTCAGGAAAAGACCAAACACTCTGTGCTCTGCAGGAGGCAGAACTTCAGACCACCATGCAAGGGGGGAAGGTTGGACTGGGAGTTTGGAATTGTGGGGGGAAACATTTGCTCAATTTTATGTCAGACAGAGTGGTATCTAGGTTCACAAGTAGGACCTCCCTGGAGAAAGAGATCTAGTATTTAGTGGTTCACTCCACTGAAGTAAAATAAGAGGTCTTTTTTCCCCCTGGGTGAGGGGCTCTCCTGTCCTCTAGATGATCAACTTTTTATCTGTAATTTGTTTTCTTGAATGCTCTTCCTTAGAGTCGCAGCTTACTGGACGTCTTTCTTGGCTCAGCTCCCTACCGTTGGATTCATAGAATCCAATTCTGTCCATTTTTTTTTCCCTCTTCTCAGGAGCCTCTGCCAAGGTTTGCTACTAGTCGGTCGTCTTTCCAGAATCCTTCTCTGTGCCTCACATTCCAAGTATGCTATTTTGAATCTTGCATTTAGTTTTCTTCTTCTTCTTCTTCTTCTTCTTCTTCTTCTTCTTCTTCTTCTTCTTCTTCTTCTTCTTCTTCTTCTTCTTCTTCTTCTTCTTCTTCTTCTTCTTCTCCTTCTCCTTCTCCTTCTCCTTCTCCTTCTTCTTCTCCTTCTTCTTCTGCGAGACAGTCTAACTATGTCACCCTCACTACACTGCCATTGTGTCACAGCTCACAGCAACCTCAAACACTTCAGCTTAAGCAATTCTCTTGCCTCAGCCTCCCAAATAGCCAGGAATACAGTCACCTGACACAACAACTGTCTATTTTTTTGTTGTAGTTGTCATAGTTGTTTAGCTGACCCTAGTCCGGGTTCAAACTCACCAGCCTCAGTGTATGTGGCTGGCTGCATAACCAGCCACATACATGGAGGTTTGCATTTAGTTCTTAAATATAGTTTGAGTATTTTAGATTAGTCCCTAATAAATAAAATTGAATTACATTCAAGTAAGTGTCTAGTTAATAGAGATGTAGCAATTGCTACAAACCTAAATAATTCTAGAGATAATGAAAATCAACTTAAATATCAAATTTTATGTTCATGAAAGTAACTTACCATAATTCCATATGACTCATTCACTTGGAACCATAATGAACACCTCATTAGTCAGCAGTAAATAATTTTAGTGAATTACATTCCTCCAAATTACATTTTATTTTTCTTTACAATACTTTAATCATATTTTTAAGAAATTTTCTTTAGTCAATGCATACTAAAATTAACAGAAAGCATCTTTTTAAAATCTAGAATTGTTCATAAGATTAGATAAACTCAAATCTCCATTAGAGTTTTTTGTTATTTGTAAGTTCCCCTCTTTGGTTCAGCATTACAGTAACATTGTTCTTGGTTTCTATTATGTATAGACTGTATAGATACTATACAGATAGTATAGTATTGTATATACTATATCTATATAGTACTATATAGATATAATGTATAGATACAAGGAGCAGTATCTTTCCTTATGTAAGAGGGTAGGTGAAAGCAAGTCAGTGTGTTTATTTAGAATAGCAGGGACTTTTTAAAGGTGATTTCAAATTGGGCTTTGTACATCAGGCAACCCTCAATTTACCAGGTATAATTGATAAGGATATTCCTCTTTTAACAGATTATATTTGTGAAGTTATATTCCCTTGAAGATTTTTTTCTGGTAATCTTGCATGCATTTCTTTAAACCACTTTATATACAACGGTTGACTTCTTACTGAGGCTAATGTAACATGCAGAGACTGTGAACCTACAATTTTAACTTCTGCTTTGATTTCCAGAGGTAAAGTATAAGTACTATATTGGCTCTGACATGTAAGAATTTTATATTAACTTTTAGTCAAGATAAAATGTTTTATTAAAATATATATTTTTGCCACATTGCCCAAGTATCACCTTTAATCATGGTAATTTATCAATTCTACAAAATATTTCTGTGAGTATTATGGTTTGGAACTCAATTTGGAGAACATTTTTATTAAAATTTCTTATCAAGATCTGTGAATTTCCAAATATAACATACTTTTCCTTATTATAATTAAGCCTATGTCTATCTTTGTTTTTTCTCTCTTTTAAAGTACATGTGGTTTGGCTCGGTGCCTATAGCTCAGTGGCAAGGCCACTTACACCAGAGGTGGCATGTTCAAACCCAGCCCGGCCTGCCAAACAACAATGACAACTACAACCAAAAAATATCTGGGTGTTGTGGTGGGCACCTGTAGTCTCAGCAACTTGGGAGGCTGAGGCAAGAGAATCGCTTAAGCCCAAGAGTTTGTCATTGCTGTTAACTGTGACACTCTACCGAGGGTGACATAGTGAGCTCTGTCTCAAAAAAAATAAATAAATAAAAATAAAAAATAAAGTACATGTTGCTATACGTGGTTTGGAAATAGGTTTGCTTATTTATTACCTTAAATCAGTAAACTTTATTCAGAGTAGATCATAAAAAATGAGACAAAACCACCATAAAGTCACAATTAAAATGAGTTAAAACTAAAAATTCCCTCTGTCAACTTTATACTACTGCAACATTCATTTTATAACCTTTAACTAACAATAAATGGCACATTTTTTGACATTTGTGACAGCTTTTTTGTTATAATAGGTAGGAGATGTATAAGATTATCTACTTAGTAAAATAAAAGGAGTGATAATTCTGTTGTCATGGCATTGGTTTTCTGCACTGGCCACTGGATTGCATACAATTAATTAAAATGATGCAAATTAATTGAGATATGTAATGAGCTACAGAAACTTTTCTATACTTTGTCATAAATATATGTTTGCTGACTTTACATGGTAAGCAACACATAGAATTCCAAAAATTACATTAGAATATTATGAAAATTACCTATAGAACCTAGATATTTAAACCACTATAGTTTTTCCAATGACATTGTTACTGGAATTTCTTCTTCAGTAGGTCCTTGGTCTTGGGGATTTGAAGAACGAATGGTAAGACAGGATATATTTTACAGAAAAGAGTACAGAAAGAAACACCATAGCTCCTGGCACAGGGAAAGACTTAAGTCAGAAAATCTCCTCTGTGCCTGGGTTCTTTTTCTAGGGGTATATATAATCACATGGATGCCTTGTAGTTACATTTGGCCAATACTTGGTAAAAAATGAATGGATACAGTCCCTTCTGCAATGGCAAGTTGAATGAGTGCATTAATTAATGGATACAGTGCCTTCTACTGGGTTAAGATGAATGTGTGTATCAATGAATGGATACAGTTCCTTTAGCTAGGAGCAAGGTGAATGAACACATTAATGAATGGCTACAGTCCGTTTATAAAATTGTCCAGGCCTAGGAAATTGTCCTGAAAGGGAAATCCTATATCATCCTCAGGCCTGTACAATGCTCACAGGGGAATAGTGCAGCCAGAGGAGAGTTCTCTAGGTCCAAAGGTGGTTCTGGGGTTGGCATAGACAGCAGAGTGGGATGTGTGGGGTCTTCCTCAACTAACTCCTGTGCTCACATCTTTGCCGCACTTGGTTCTTGCCTTCCCTCATCCGCTCCACCAACACCACCATGGGAAAATGCAGAAGGCATGGCTGGCTAGCACTGACCAAACCTGTGTCCACCTGCCCTGAATCTGTATTGTCACAGATCAACTACATTCACCACTTTCATTTAAGCATATATTAATGAATATTAGATTTAAATTTAAATAAATATAAAATAAAAGGAGTTGGACATTTATTCACATCATGTGAGTAGACTAATGTTTTCTGTACATACATATTCTTTGCCATATTTCCAGTTCTTTTATATCATCTATAGTTTTAACTCTGATTAAATTCGAACCTATCTTAGAACCCTAAGGGTTCATAGATGGAATAGTATTAGCATGTATAGTACATCTTTGATGGAAATATATTTTATGAAGTAATAGTGCTCTTTAAAAGTTGCTAATGTGTTGTGATAATTAATTTTAAATGTAGAACTTACTTTCATATTTATGTAAGTAAAGGAGAATGAAACATTAAATGTAGAACCAAGTAGCTTGAAAGATGGTTTATTCCTCTAATTTCAGACCTGACTTACATTTTGTCATTTACACAGAGTTTTTTCAATATTCTGTCTAATCATATATATAGAAAATACATTTATTATTAGCACTAAGAAAATTTTTACTTACATAATGAGCCCATTTCATAAATAAAATATTTATGTTAATCAAATGTTAATGTCCCTTGCCAAACTAATTTCTGAATCTTAGAATAAAAATCTGGAGGGAGAAAAATGAAATATAAGTATATTTGCTTGTTTATGTGTTATATAAATGACTAGTGGTCAGATAGTAAAGTTTATTGTTTTCATTAGTAAAATCATTTTTTCTAATTTTATTTCATAATCATATAAGAACTGTTAGTAATGTTAAAATAGTAGCCTTTGAAAAACTATTTGCTAACTGGAAATATTGATAATAAAGGATAAAAATTTAACATCTAGAATTAGGCAAATCACAAACTGAAGATTTGGTGTATGAATGGAACACAAATGATACTGGTATATCATAGAATTAATATGGCTATATTTTTATAATAAGCATTTAGTAAGCTAATTTCTAAAATTTATTTGTGGCTCGGCGCCTGTGGCTCAACGGGCTAAGGCACCAGCCACATACACCTGAGCTGGTGGGTTCGAATCCAGCCCGGACCTGCCAAACAACAATGACAGCTGCAACCAAAAAATAGCCAGGCGTTGTGACAGGCATTTTTATCTAAAATGCTATAAGTTGTTGAAAAATTCTGTGCTTCAGTGAGCAAAACTGGAACAGTTTGGTCAAGTTTGTAAAGAATTGTTTAATTGCAATGAATAGAAGTTTTATTTGTTTCATTTATTTGCACAACTGCTGTATGTTGCACCATGCAAATATGGTTCTGCCTTTCACGACATCATTTTAACTAATTTCAGAGAAATAGTATGCACAACCCCAGTCTCTGGACGGAGGTTAGATTTTATAGTTGATGTACTTATTAAAGTGTATTGTTCATTGCACCTGAGAATAATAAATTACTAGTAGATGGAAAATATCAATGTCTCTCTCACTTCAAATTGATCTCAAATATAACTTAAATAATCCCTAGCATCAGTGACATGGGGCATGGTATTTGCTGATATCAAAAACTTCTAATAAATTAGAGTAGATTAAGAGTCCTTAAATATTTATAGAATAGTTATGCTTATAGAATACTGATGACTTTTTTCCAATCGAAGAATTGTTTTAAGAAGAGTCAGAAATCATCTCAGAATATGTGATACTTCCTTATAAAAAAGAATCAGAAAACATTTGAGCAAAAGGGAATGAGTTCCTTTTCCCCTTATATTAAGGCAGGAAAACATAGGTCAGGTTAAGGCCCTTTCAATATCTTCAGGTATCTCTCATGAGACAAGAGCCAACTAGATAGGCCTTGGATTATGAAAATAACTCTAAATATAAATGGACATACCTGAAGCTTTTCATATTTAGTGGACAAGGGTCTCCTCTCTGTGTGTGGTCTAGTATTGTCTGCCCTAAACTTTTCTCTCTTTACTTCAGTTACCTCTTATCCCATATGCATGCCACAACTATCCCAACTATCCTAGATTCTTAATTAGTCTTATTTCCAGCAAAAATAATATGCATTTTAGTGAAAATTTAGATTTATAAAGAGACAGATAAGATTCCCAATCCTTCACCTCCACTGGGGGAAAAACACTCTTTTGGTTTGCTTGACGTATGCAGTGAAAAAAATGAGCCAGGTTTTCTGGTCCTCCCATACCATCCTCCAGCCCCCAACCCCATCTGTGTACTTGTAGGGTTGCATATATCTTAAAAGCCAGATCACTGAGAATTCTGAGACTTTCACATATATGTAAACAATGTTTAGTGAAGAAGAATACCAAAAAATCATTGGTACAATAATTTGGCTGTTCACCAAGATAGCATTAATGACTTCCAATTAATTCACTAAGGCGGTGATTAGAATAATCCATCTTTGATTAGTTTTTAGTTATTTGAAACTCCATTTGCCTCAAAGAGCAAAGAATTTGAACTTTTCTTATGACATCCTAGTTCCAAAAGAATGTGATCCATGGACAGATACTCCATTGACTTCTCTCAAGAAAATTTGCCACCAAATTTACCATGACATCCATTTAATCAATAGTCAGAGGCCATGACACATAGATGAAATTGCTTAGAAAAAGGAGATTTCAAGGCTTTGATGATATTAAGTTCAAAAGAAATTGGTTGAGACTTGTTAACATTTCAGAAGGTAGAACCAGTCAGACATAGGAATGCTCAAGAAGCCATGGAAATTAAAAGATAATATATTTGTATGACCTTAGATTTTTTCACATTGTTTTTCCCTTCCTGGAAGTTATCTTATGTACTGACTCTATTTCCCTGATGTTTTCTTTGGACACACTGGACCAGGGACATCTTGAATATTTTTTTTTATTAAATCATAGCTGTGTAATAATGCAATCATGGGGTACAATGAACTTGTTCCAAATACAGGCATCATGAATTTTATCTTCCTGATAAAAGACTTGCAGCAGTGTCTATTAGTGAATGATTATATTTTTCATTTTGTTGAAACTAATTTTTATAGGGTTTGACCTAATCATGAATTATAATTAAAATTAACTATTAGATCATTACCTTACTTCTTTTTTAACAATAGTTTAAAAGTATACAACCACATGACATGCTTTTGGACTTTTCTTAGAAAGCTTTTTTTTTTATTTAAGAAAAGTTTCTTCTAGGAAATATAAAATACTACTAAATACTATTAACCATAAAATAACTTTTAAAGAAGAATGATACTGAATTCCATTTTGGAGAATTTGACTGAATTTATACGTAGCAATATTGGCACCCATAATATTTGTTATATTAACTTAACTTCTAAGTTGGGAAGTTAAAATTATGTATATTTATGTAGCTTTAGTGCTTTACTATTTTATAGTGTGTTTTTTGGTTTCTTTTTGTTTGTTTGTTTTCTTTAAGGGTGGTATAATAGTTTTGAAGATTGCACAGAAGAAATCTTTCTCCCGGTGGCTCAATGTTGTGAAGTCAGGAAGTATAGTTCTTTTGTTTTTTCTCTTTTTGGATATTTTATCTGATGATTGCCTCATGTTGAGAGCTCTCTAAACCACAGAGTTCTTGCTGGCTGTCAAAAACCCTCCCTTTTATAATGAAAGTTTAGTGGAATAATTGCTGAATTCAAAGTCAGGAAATGTTGCTTTCAAACCCAGTTCTGCAATAGACTAGCTGTGTGGTTGTGGGCAAGTCATCTGTACTCATTGAATCCCAGTGTCCATTTGTTAAGAGGAGGATAACTAAATGACATCTGAAGTCTTTTCTAGGACTAGTATTCAGTAATTGGAAATACTGTACTGTTTATTCTTGTTTTCTTATGAATCAAACTCTTTTAACTTGAGCACAAGGGAATAGCTGCTAAAAATAGCTGATGGGCAACAATTATGAGTTTTATATGTCTTTTCAATTGAAAGCAGTTAGAGATTAAAATCATACGCTAGAAAATAGATTCTTTAATTTTTCTCAAATTAAATGTAAAGCATTAAAAATCTCTAGGTAAAATCCAGTTTATATATTAAACATCTGCATAGTATTAAAGAATTTTTCTATGGTATAAGGCATGCCTATGTTTTGCAAATTTTAGAAAGTGAAGAAACAAAGAGAATGTGCACAAACACAAGAAAATGGAACTAGAAAGAAATAATGAATTACTATGCATGTTAATAAATAATTATTGGTTTTCTACTAGGAATTTCATAGGATCAATCATATTATGATTTTCATTTAATTTATATATCTCATATTCAGTCATTATTTTAAGATTTTCCCTTTTTTCTGAAAGTTAAAATATGTTTTTTTTTAAACCAAGTTAAGAATAGACTAAAAAGAATGAAAATTTGATGAATGGATTTGCTTCACTTATTAATCTGTTCTTATGAGAATAACATACCTGATATTTTCAATTAAAATATCCTTTGTTCCATCTCATAACATTGAGAATTTAAGGTTAACACTTTAAAATACTTCAGTCTCAGTGTATACTTCAAATAGTGTAATCAAATGGTCTGATTATTTGGTAAGATGTAGGAACAGAGTAGTGACAGTGGCACATTGCTATAAAAAAGTAAATACTGCAGTATTTATCTTTTATTTTTAAAAATCCAAAGTAAAGAGCATACATACAAATTGTGGTATGCATATACCATGGAATACTATTCAGCCATAAAAAGAGGAGACTTTACAGCTTTTATGTTTACCTCGATGGAACTGGAACATATTCTTCTCTGTAAAGTATCTCAAGAATGGAAAAACAAGTATCCAATATACTCAATACTATTATTAAACTAATATATAAATATTTACACATTCATACAAATGATAAAATACAAAAGATAATTCAGAAAGAAAAGTAGGAGAGCTGTAGTCCCAGCTACTCAGGAGGCTGAGGCAAGAGAATCGCCTAAGTCCAGGAGTTGGAAGTTGCTGTGAGCTGTGTGACACCATGGCATTCTACCAAGGGAGAATGATAAAGTGAGACTCTGTCTCTACAAAAAAAAAGAAAGAAAGAAAGAAAGAAAGAAAGAAAGAAAGCTGGGAGAGAAAGGAGAGAGGAAGAGATGGGGGAAGGTGAATGGAGGGAGAGTATTTGGCAGGATCTCACCTAATGTACACAATGCAAAGGGTACATTTCAAAACAACTAAGAGTATATTATAAATTATTACCATAAAAAGAAGTAAGTGAGGTGAAGATTATGTTAATTAGTTTGATTTAAGCATTCCACACCGTATAGCTAATCATCACATTATACCTCATAAATGTACACAGGTATGATTTAATAAAAATTAAGCTAAAATATTATACTACAGAGTAAAAGACAGAACTTAGTACAAAAACGCTATCATTTTCAGCAACCTTCCTGAGTACCTATCCTTTTGTTAAAAGGGAAGAACAAATACTGTTCTTAGTGTTGAAATATGATAAATAAGAGAAAAAAAGTCGATGAAAGAAACTCCCTTTCTTTGAACTAACATTAGAAAAGAATCATAGGCTATTGACAGTACTGTTCTAAATAGGTGTTGCTACATTCAAGTAGATAAAATACACATGTATGATCATGTATGATATTTTAAATGCTGTGTGCAGCTGCACCAAAATTAACACTACTATTATTGATATTTTAATGTAAATTTATTTCTTCCAAAGAGAGTTCCTGTTTTCTTACACATTGATCTCCTTCCCTTAATAGAACTTAAAAGTAGGAAGGGACTTGACAACTTTAGGGTTATTGGCCAACGTATGACTACCAGCTCAAGCCATTTTACTTGTAATCCATTTTTGTAATTGTATTTTCTTTGACAATACAGTAAATGAATGCTGAAAGAAATGTTCCAGAAATGGTGCATAGAATCTAAATGGCACCATAATTTTGACTATACTATGTATAAGTAACAGTTGTTATTCCCTCTAATAGTTTAGGCAGCCTATAGGAAAGGAAGATATTTTTAGTGGAATGAAAGTAAATTTATAATAGTATCTGTTATATTTTTATTAAGAATATCAAATATATTTCCATATTATTTTCTAAAGTAGCCATATCATTGTGATTTTATCCATTGAAAACTATGTCCTTGCATTTCTGTGGCCCAAAGATGTATCAGTAACAGTAGGAAAAATATTAAAAAGCATTTTATACTAAGATTGCTTTTTATACATCAAACAGTAGTAAAGCCTAGAAATAAATTTTAGTCTTTCCACCAGCATTATTTGACCTACAGAATAAACACCTTTTATTTAATCACTTTAAGAATTCAATTGTTTTGGAACTATTTTTAGTTCTTACTGGTACTATAAGCAATTCTGGGCAACTTTATCAGATTGGTAGTTCCGAAAGTTCCCTGTTATTTATTACCTTCCAATTGGCAATGAAGTGGTGCCTTGCACTTGCATATGTCAAAAATATTAAAGTTTTTTTCAGTGATTCAGTTAATTCTTTCTCAAAAAAACAGACAAAAATACAGCTTTTTATTTGGCAATACATTTCCCTTTATTTTTTTTTTTTCAAAAGCAAAAAATACTTCACTTGGTAGTTTCTTATCCAACACCAACACCAACTTTGTCTTCTTTGATTTTACAAATCTTCACGAGGAATTAAAGTCTCACATAGACTTAACATCTCGTTTATTGCACTAATTTTTGTCTCGGGTTTGAAAGTCTAAAGCTTATTTTTGAATCTAGTAATAAATATCACTCACAAAAAATAAAATCTTTTGCTTTACTTGAGGTTATTAGAAGGTCCTTAAATTTTTCTTGAATTGAATCTAAATTGGTAATTTTGCCTACTTGTGATCAAAGCCATTAAAAATATCAGAATTCAAAATCAGCGTATCATGCATAAAGATTCTTGCACTCAGTTCATATATGTTATTGTCTTCTGTGAGTTTTTGTTTTTACTTTTCATTATACTTATGGGTATTGGGCAAGTACTTATTTTTTAAGTAATGTACTGACTATATACCACAGTTAGCATTTGTCTCAATTTCTTCTGAAAATAGAGGTGTACAACCAAATCATAAAATTCTATTAATGATTGGGTGGCTCCTGTAGCATGGTTAGTAGGGTGCCAGACCCATATACTGAGGGTGGTGGGTTCAAACCCAGCCCTGGAGGAACTGCAACAAAAAAATAGCCGGGCATTGTGGCGGGCGCCTGTAGTCCCAGTTACTCGGGAGGCTGAAATAAGACAATTGCCTAAGCCCAGGAGCTGGAGGTTGCTGTGAGCTGTGAAGCCATGGCACTCACCAAAAGGCAACAAAGTGAGACTCTGTCTCTAAAAATAAAAAAATAATAATAATAAATAAAAAAGAATGACTAAAGTATACATACCTCATTGAGTAGTGGTTTAAATATAATAACTTACATAAAACCACAGCACCAGATGCAAAGTTAATGGTAAAGATATTATTCTTTATTATGGTTGTTATTCATTTGACCCTAACCATCCCAGAAGATTTGCAGCTCTCTTTTGCTCCCATGACACCCTACATGTACCTGTTACACTGTCCTTCATGGTGGTCATATTGAATTCCTTCAGGCCAAGGATATCAAAGGCCTCATCATGTATTCTCATGACCCAAGACTATGCTAAAAGGTCCCTAACAAGTGTTAGTTAAGTAAATATATATGTATATGAGTTTTTAAAAATTAATTGATGAAAACCACTAATTAAGGAAAAGAATAAGTATAGAAACCACGAAAAAATAGAATGAAAATGAAAAAGAAAATATTTGCAAAAGACACGTCTGGTATGGCTCAGCCCCTGTAGTTCAGTAGTGAGGGCGCCAGCCACATATACCGAGGCTCATGGGTTCGAGCCTGGCCTGGGCCTGCTAAACAACAATGACAACCACAAAAACAAAAAACATAGCCAGGCATTGTGGACACCTGTAGCCCCAGCTACTTGGGATGCTGAAGCAAGAGAATCGCTTAAGCCCAAGAGTTTGAGGTTGCTGTGAGCTTTGACAATATAGCACTCTACCGAGAACAACACAGTGGGACTCTGTCTCAACAAAAAAAGACACGTCCGGTAAAAGACTTACCTAAAATATGCAAAGTACACTTAGAAGTCAGCAATAAGAAAACAGACAACCTGATTAATAACTAAGCAAAAGTCCTGAACCTGCACCTCACCACCGATGTACAGATGGCAGTTCAGGCGATGGTAAAATGTCCAACATCACATATCATTAGAGAAGTGCAAATTAAAACAATAAGATACCACTACACGCCTGCTCAAATAGGCAAAATCTGGGATATGGCGCACAGGAACTCTCATTGCTGCTGGAATGCAAACTGCTACAGGCACTTTGGGGGACAGTTTTACAGTTTCTCACAAAACGAGGCATGATTTTACTATACGGTGTAGCAGTCATGCTCCTTGACGTTTATCCCAATGAACTGAAAGCTTACGCCCTCAGGAAACATGTACCCTGATATTCAGACCAACTTATTCATAATTGCCAACAACTGGAAGCAACCAAGATGTCTTTCAATAGGTGAATGGATAAATCAACTGTGGTATATCCAAAAAATGAAATATTATTCAGTGCTAAAATGAAACGAACTATTAGGCCATGAAAAGACATGGACAAACCTTAAATACAAAATTACAAAGTGAAAGAGGACAATCTGAAAAGGGTACAATATTGTGTGGTCCCAACTGGATGACATTCTGGAAAAGTCAAAGCTATCCCAGCAACAGGCTCAGTGGTTGCCAGGAGTTAGGGGAGAGAGAACGAGAAACAGGACAGGGAAACGATTATGATACTACAATGGTGGGTACAAGGCATTACACCTTTGTCTGGAAATAGCCGCTAATGTTAATATTAGACTCCTGTATTATAGGATATATTATATTGATAATGTGATTCAATAATGGATTCCTGATTGAGAATGGACTGATTTTTTCCCATCTGCCTTTAAGGGTTTACAAATCCTCCATCCCAAGATGACACAAAGAGAGGGTGAAGAAAGGCTATAGGTAGGGGGGCATTTAGTGCTCACAGACGATTGGCACAGGATATTTGAATTTGCTAGTGTCTCAGTCGTCCAAGATGACTGCTGTAGCTGTAACCTGGGGTAGAGGGTCACTGCAACTAATCGCAGATAGCAGAAACATTGAAGCAATATTAAATTGTAAGTATACACGATTAATCAGGGAGTAAGAACTAAGACAATTCGGTAAGAAACATTTTTGAATTTAACATTAGAAGTCATCTAGATATAGAAAATATCTGGATGCATTACAACTTTTCCATTTCATCTCGGTGTCTATGGTCACATTTGCGTGCCTTGATGTCATCCTGAATTAAGAAGCTTAAGAAGTGTTTTCTTTTTCTAGTGGTAATATTGAACTTTTATTAGAAGTTAGAAAGGAATACAGAAAAAATTAAAAGCACCAGAGCTTCTGGAAGAGGGAAAGCACTGAAGAACTCCCTCGGGAGTGTCCGCGGGGGCTCTTTCATCTAGGGGTCTCAGGTCTACAGGACTGGACACGTGGCTGGCAGTTAGTCCTTTACAGTCTTTGTCCCTGAGAAGGGATTAGGGTGTGTGCTCCCACCCAAAAAACCATCACAGGCTGCTTTGTTCATGATTTTATCAGAGCCCAGAGGGTGGGTCCCGAAGAAGACAGTCTGCTTGTGCCTGGAAATGGGGGTCTGACCTCTGAGCTCACCTGGGCCTAGAGAATGGGGGCTCCCTGTCCAACCCTGAGTGGTAGAATCCTGTGTCAATCCTCCCTCTCTGAATAGAAGCTCTAACTGCTGTTAGGGAAAGGGGGGCGCTGACCGCTCCAAACTGCTTCCTGCTGAAGATGGATGGTGATATGGGGAAGCAGTTAGAGGTTCCTCAGAGGAGGTCGTTGATCCAGGGTTCACAGTAAATGGAAATTTAGGTTGATTCTTCTAGCTTGGGGCAAAATGTTAATGTATTCTCTTCATGAAATTGCCCCAGCCCAGAAAACTGGGGTCTCGTGTTCAGGCTGGAATGAGGGAACCCTGTATCATTAAGAAGTATTTTTGTTGTCTTTAACAACACAATTTCACAATTTGAAATACTTTCATCAAACTGGTTAACATAACCTTCACCACATTTTCTTAGTTACTAAGACATTTATATTCTACACTTAGTATATTTAACATGTACCCAAAAAGGTACTGAGATTTTATATTTCTGGTAATTTATTTTTCTTATTTACCCATAGCATTTCTCTATATCAGAAAGATGTCTTCTAACATACATTAAAAACCTGAAGACATGTTTCTGTTATAGAGAAATGCTATGGGTAAATAAGAAAAATAAATTACCAGAAACACAAAATCTCAGTACCCTTTGTTTATAAGTTTATAACTTATAGATTATTAGAACTTATAATGTATAAGTTCTATAAATATATAGATAACAAAAGGTACTGAGATTTTGTGTTTCTGGTAATTTATTTTTCTTATTTATGTAAACTTATAAATTATACTAAATTATAGAAATGTATATTTTATTTGGAAATTATATTTTATTTAGAAAAGAAGGAACTGGGACCCAAAGCTAACCTACTTGACTACCTTTGAGGGAGGGAGGTGTGGGGCTACCTTGTGTGACGCACCTCTGGGGGGCAGGACACTATTAACAGAGGGACTTCAGCCAGCAAGTGCAAGCAGTGTAACCTGGCTCATTATACCCTCGATGATTCCCCAACAATAAAAAAGTAAAGAAATAAATAAATTTCTTTCTTTTTTTTTTTTTTGTAGAGACAGAGTCTCACTTTATTGCCCTGGGTAGAGTGCCGTGGCGTCACACTGCTCACAGCAACCTCCAGCTCTTGGGCTTAAGCGATTCTCTTGCCTCAGCCTCCCTAGTAGCTGGG
>CAUYON010009740.1:0-13654 GCA_963573935.1 Arctocebus calabarensis | reverse complement strand
TTCACACTTGCAGTTAATATCATTGCCAAAAAAAATTGTATTAAAGGAACAGGTAGACTCTTATGATGAAGATGAGTCCAGTGAACAAACCTTTATGTATTACATCAATGGTGGAGTATATGGATTGTTTAATTGCATCCTTTATGATCATGCTCATGTAAAGCCTCTTATGCAAAAGAGACCTAAACTGGATGAGAAGCATTATTCATCCAGCATATGGGGACCAACATGCGATGGCCTTCACTGGATAGTTGAGTGCTGTGACCTGCCAGAAATGCATGTGGGTGTCTTTGAAAGTATGGGCGCTTACACTGTAGCTGCTGCTTCTACCTTCAATGGATTCCAGAGGCCGACAATCTACTATGTGATGCCAGGACCAACATCCTGGCAACGTGTGCAGCAAATCCAGAACCCCAACTACCTACCCGAAGTAGAAAAGCAAGATGTTGGCACTCTGCCTGTGTCTTGTGCTTGGGAAAGTGGAATGAAACATCACCCAGCAACTTGTGCTTCAGCTAGTATTAATGTGTAGATATCATTCTGTAGCTATTAACTGCAAGTTTAGCTTGAATTAAGGGATTTGGGGGGACCATTTAACTTAATTATTGCTAGTTTTGAAATGTCTTTGTAAGAGTAGTGTTGGCACAGATGCAGCAATATGTAAGATTAGGAGATGGGGTCACATGTACCGTGTGTTCCTATGGAAACTATTTGAATATTTGTTTTACATGGGTTTTTATTCACTTTTCAGACATGCTATGAAAGAGCACCCCTCTGCTGCTCAGCAAGCATTTGTAGCTTGTACAGTGGCAGAATGGGCAAAAAGCTTAGTGTTGTTACCTGTTTTAAGAATAAAGTATCTTGAAATAAAAAAAAAAAGACAGAGAGAAAATGTGGATATAATTTACCAAATGGAACTGGCTGAACTGTAGAAATGTGACTCTGAAAGACATATTCAAGTTAAGCAGCCTTCCTAATTCCTATGCATCTCTTCCCTCTGAGACATATCCTAAAATATGCTATAGGTATATCCTATAAATATATCCTAATATCCTATAAATATATCCTAATATATCCACATCCACTCAAAATGGCAACCGTCTTTGGTAGCACTTATGTCTGTGAAAAGACTTTTTCCAGAATGAAACATCTGAAATCTCCAACCAAATCTAGACTAACTGATGCACACTTGCATCACTTGTTACGACTAGCAGTGACAAATATGGAACCGGACATTGAACATCTCATAAGCCAAAAGCAGGCCAGCCCATAGTTCCCATTGAAATACTGGTGAGTTTGTTGATTTAACTTTATTTGTCCTTCATTTTAAATATCGTATTTGTTCCTGTTTTTTACTTCAAAATAAGATATGTGGAGTGTGCATAGGAATTTGTTCATAGTTTTTTTTTTTTTTTGAAAGTATAGTCCGGCCCGCCAACAGTCTAAGGGACACTGAACTGACCCCCTGTTTAAAAAGTTTGAGGACCCCTGGTCTAGAGGGATAGCACCCAAGGGCGGGGGTGAGTACTGAGCCATGCTTTACATTCAACTCTTTTGCATTGGCTTCATAGGGCTGATTTCTTTTGACAGCATATGCTTAATAATGTTTTATGAAAGACTTACAGTGAGGATGGAGCCTATGTTATTGATAGTAGGTAACAGCTTACTTAAGTGCCCAGTTTTGTATCAGACCTTTTACCTACTGACTGTGGTCTTCACAAGGAAGGTGGTGCTGGTAGATCCATTTTACAGATGAGAAGACTGAAATTTCAAAAAAATTGGATGGCTTTTCTGAGTTTACACACACACCACTGAGATTCAAACCCACTTCTACAAAGCTTGTCCTAGTTTTATTACCCCATGCTATCTCTTCATCATGCTTTTATTATCTGTGGAAAGAGGGCAGGGCTTGGAGTCGGAAGATCAAGTTAATGCCTTGGTTTAACCACCAAAGTTTGACTATCTTGAGGAAAGTTTAACCCTGAAGTTTAGTTTCTTAATTGATTAAGTGTTATTGGTATTAATATTTCTATCACTGGAGGCATAAGTATTAAATGAGAATGTGAATGGGTCCTTAAAATTTCAGCAGGTTCTCAGTCCTGTTGAATTTTGTTGTTAAAGGCAGCATCCCATAGTTACACAGAGAATCGGTGTTGGAACTCATCACACCTGACTCTGTGTGTGAGCCACCCTGGCATGCCGTGGTCAGTGTAGACTGTTCTGACCTCCTTACCAGGATCAAGTTTGCAGTTGGATTTCTTCTTTGTTTACTTTCGGCCTTCCATTTTCTGATACTATGAGTGTTAAACATTCATTTTCTCTGGTGACATTTGGCCATTGTGAAGATTTTAGATGGGCAGGCTGTTGCAAACCCATTTAGCAGTCATTAATCATTTAAAACAATAATGCTACTCAAAAAATTGAGTTTTGGTTTTCTAAAACTAAAAACTTATTTAGTTTTCTAAGCATTATCTCTGACAGTATTTATTTCCTAGCATGATGACAGAATTAAAAAATGCTAAAATCCCCAAACATGAGAAAAATGGGATAGTGATAAGATTTTTCATTGAGAGATAATTCTGGGCGGTGTAGGCAGAAAACATAATTTTCTTTACTAGGACTTCAATTGATTTTCGAACTTGGCGTGTTATTTCTTCCCTGCCTGTTGCTTCTTTACTCCAAAAGCATTTTTTACGGGTGGCTATTTTTTAAATTTTCTGTGATGTTCTTTAATTTTTCTTTCCTCTTAAAAATAGGAAAGATTCCACATTTCCAGAAAAGCAGTGCGACTATCACAAATACCACCTAGATTTAGCTATTGTTGATATTTTGCATTGTTTGAGATTTTTAAAATTTTCTGAAGCTTAAAATTCATTGCCCTATTTTATACACATCAGTGAATGTATATTTTGGGTATGACTATACTATATTCAGTGGTATTGAAGCAACAAAATGAATTTTTAAGACCAAATTGACATTTGGATATTTATCTTTGTTTTCATGATTATTATAACACTTATTTTATATCACTTAAGAATTCAATTAAGTTATATATAATCATATTGTCAAATGTCAAAAATAGTTTCAGCAGATTATGTGAACCCCACTGTATGACTGGCAATGTGATTCTGACCTCTCTGAGCCTCCTTAGACACCTGTGGCTGTTGCAATGAAGAGCTTGTAAGTTTTAGAAAATGAAATGTTCCACAAACATTTGGTGCCATACAGACAGTTTGACTGTGGACTGTTTTAACACTAGGACTGAATCTCTCCTTTTTAAGCCACTGTTTTCTACAAGCCCACCTATAGCTTGATAGCCTTGGCTTTCATAATGAAAGGGAAGAAAAGTGCCGGTCTCCATTGCCTCTCTGCTGGCTTTTCTGAGATCAGGACTTGCCATCTGCAGAGCTGGTGTGATCTGTTTCTGCTTTGATCTTGCTAACGGTGCTGCAAGTTTAGCTTCTTCCATATCCCTGCCAGGTTTGATAATGTTTAGTTGTACAAACAATATAGCTGCATTCAGATTTACCCTGATCTGATTTGCGAGAGGAAGCAATGTTTGATTTTTTTTTTTTTTTTAAATGGAGAAACATTGTATGTTTTAAATTCTACCATGGCTCAGTGTCTGTAGCTCAGCAGCTAGGGTGCTAGCCACATACACTGGAGCTGGTAGATTTGAATCCAGCCCAGGCCTGCCAAACAACAATGACAACTACAACCAAAAAATAGCCGGGCGTTGTGGCAGGTGCCTGTAGTCCCAGCTACTTGGGAGGCTGAGGCAAGAGAATTGCTTAAGCCCAAGAGCTAGAGGTTGCTGTGAGCTGTAACACTACAGCACTCTGCCCAAGGTGACGAAGTGAGACTGTCTCAAAAAAAAAAAAAAAAATCTACCCATGATAGGAGGTACATGTTTTATAATATATACACATCAAGGTCAAAGTAGTAAGACTTCTATTCCTCTTTTGTTTGGTAAGAGGACAACACAGAGGGTGTGCTGTAAGGAGCATCTTGACTTTCGTAGGTGGCTGGGGCTTTTCTTGCTGATCCCTTTCCTTCCCCTTATTTTCTGTAGAAGACAGAAGTTAGTTACATCTTCTTTAGCCTAGTAAATTCATTGGAACTCCTTTGCTAAAATTGTTACCCTGCTTCTGTTATATAAAATACAGGTTAAATTTTTGGAAAAAGAATTCTGGGTTATAGAGTCTTTTTTATTTTCAAAAGTCCATCTTCCTTCTTTTAGATGCATTGGTTTATTTTTGTTTGCCAGAGACCTAATTCTTTCCCTTTCCTGTGGACTCAGTGGTAGTCAGTGGCTGTTGTGGTTCCTTTTCCTCACTGTGTGAGAACGGCCAAGCCCTGGGGTTGTTCCCAGCCATCCTTTCCCCAAGATGGATTTATTTTATGAGTCATTTGGGTCTAATGATTTAAAAACAAAACAATATGTAGGTTTTTTTTTTAAGCTGATATTTATAGAGAAAAATACATACATTATGTGTGTGCAATTTGAATGTTCCCAAAGTAAATATAGCCAAGAAACCAGCCCAATGTTAAGAAAATGATTATTATTCCAGATGCTCCCACACCACCTTCAACCTAGTGTCTCTTGCCAGAGATAACCACTGTCCTGATGTCTGATGCGACAGATTAGTTTGGCCTTTGAATATTATATAAATGTTGTCAAATAGTCTGCTCTATCTTGCTTCATTTACTAGACACTGTGTTTGTGAGAATCATTCTTGCTGTGTGTATCAGTAGTTTATTCTTCCTTATTTCTGTGTGGTTATCCCATTATATTTTAGTTTCCTATTGCTGTTGTAACAAATTATCACAAATTTAGTGGCTTAAAACAACACAAATTACCTCTTTCACAGTTCTAGAGGTCGAGGTCCAAAATCAGTTTCACTGGAGTAGAAGGCAGGTCTCGGCAGGGCTCACCCCTTCTGTGGGAGTGAGGGGAGGATCCCTTCCCTTGTCTTCTTGGATTCTGGTGGCCGCCTGTGTTCCTTGGCGTGTGATCTTTTCCTCCGTCCTCAAAGCACATCACTCTACTATCTGCTTTTTCATACCCCCTTCTCTTCTTTTGTCATCACATCTCTCCATCTCCTTCACATAAAGACACTTGTGATTACATGTTGGGCCCCTCTGAATAATCCAGGCCAATCTCCCCATCTCCCTCCCAGTCATATCTGCAAAGTCCCTTTCGTGGTGTAAAGTAATATCTGCAGGGTTAGGACACTGGGATGTGGGTGTTCTGGGGAGGCCTACCACACCCCGTGGGTGAGGACACTATCCTTTATCCGTTCTCCTGTTGATATTAGTATCTTTTTGTGTGTGGTGTTTTCATTTTGGAGCCACCATGAGTCATGCTTCCGTGAGTATTCTTGTGCGTGTGTTTCCATGACTGTTAAGCTCGTTCTCACATGTGCATATATACACGGTTTGTTGTGTGTACCTATGTAGGGACTGTTCACATAATGTAAGGTCAGCCTTAAAACATAATGCCAAACAGTTTTCCAAAGTGGTTGTACCACCTTGTGCCACTGCTAGTAGTGCATGAGGGTGCCAGATGTCTTTTATAAAGAAAAGAGTAGAGGTTGGATCTGGCAGTTTTGTTCCAGAATTAAACCTCTTGATAGGCCCACCCGTTTCAGACCCTTTATATATAATCTAGGATTTTCCAAAGTATATTTATGTGATCAGGAATCCCAAGAGATACTGTAGGAAAAAAGACTTCTTTTATTTTAAATGAACTAGGAACTGCTGGGTCCTGCTGGGAGACTCATACAGCAGATGACCCATCAAAGGTCGTCAGCCTGTATAGCTTTGTCTTTGCCTGTGTCTGTCAAGTGGATTTAATTTTCACTCAGTTCCCCCTTCTTTTGGCATCTAAAAGAAATAGAATCCCAAGGAATATCCTTTGAAAATTCAGAAAGAAAGCTTAATTCAGGATGTTCTTTGCTGAAAATGTAATGATGGATTGTTTTCTTTTAGAAGAAAACATTAGTATGTCTTTGAGTATTATCCCGATAACATAAAGACCTATTTATGGAGAGCAAAACCTTCAAAAAATAGGTTGAACTGGCTTCTATTAGTTATCTTTTACTAAGGCCTGTACTTCTGGGAAAATCAATTTGCAGTGCTGTAATCTTACATTTTGCACCAAGGAGCCCAATATGAAAAATAATTTCTACAGAGAACAGTTTTGGTGGGTTTTATCAAAAAATGTTTGCCCTGATGTCTTTTTTTCTTTATCTAGATCTTTTCACACAGTTCCTTATTCCTACCTTTTTACTTAAGCTAGCATATAACAAGATTCTGTTTATTTCTTTTTTCTTTTGGTTTTTGGGTTGTTTTAATTCTTGTTTGTATCACTGATGGCTCTACTTGCACCACCACGAAGGTCAGGATCCCTCCCCGGGATGCACAGCCCACCCAGTAGCTGCCCAGCTGTCCTGCCTCAAGCAGCCCTGCATCTTTCGTAGGTCACAGGTTCATGTGCTGGTGATGGTGGGGGAGGAGAGGCTGAGACTGATGGGACTGTGGAATATGAGCAGGGGAAGCACTGAGAGTGGCTAAAATTTGTGCAGAAGTTACAATGACCAGTGTCTTTATACCCCTGAAAAGTCTCTCCATAATTAGTTCATCCTTCTGCCTTGAGACATGTTGACTATCAGGCTAGACATGATATAGAATACATTACTTAAATATTCTACACTATCAAGTTTGGGTTTGCTTATACCCATTTCTGTTTCCTTTGCATTCTTCAATTGAATTGAGATTTTGACTTTTTTTTTTTTTTTGCTTACGTCAAACTTTTCATACTCAGAGAAGTCATGGGCCTCTGTGGGGATGTTGTGACGCTTTTTATTAGTAATTTAGTTGTCAGTACTTGTCTCTCCCCACAGTGACTAGTGAGATCAGTGGAAAATGAGAACTGAGGTTCTAATCTGCATTTGGTGATCTCAATTTTAGATTCAGAAGACTTAGAAATGGGGCCTGGCTAGACTAATGGTATCTTAAGTTACTTTGTTCCTTTGTAGTCTAGTTCTGTCTGTTGTAATAGTAATTATAGTAGCTGAAATTTATGTCCATGTGCCTGATAAACTTTTATAAATGTCTTCTAGGTATCAACTCATTGCATCGTTACGATAATCTAATGAGGAAGGAGCTTTTGTATTTCTGTTTTACTGGTAGGAAACGTTGAGGCCAGAGCTTTATTTAAGATCACTCAGCTAGTAAGGGAAGGAACCAGGAGTCACATTCAGGCTGTCTGACTCCGAGTTGCGATTCTTTATCTCTCTGCTAGACTGCACCTCTGGCTGACTCACCCACATTGCCCTTTATTATAGTCTCCAGGCTTTTTCAACTTCTCAGTGTCCTGGGGGAGACCTGAGTCCCCCCTCAAATGTGAGAATCAGTCCCACTACTGGGTGCAGATGGGCATGTCGCTGATGCCAGCCCTGCCCGTGCACCCTGTGGGTGGAACTGTCCCCAGGTTTTGGTGTTTTCTCCTTAGAGAACATAAGAGTGGAGTTCTCTGACTTTAAAAACCCAGGCCCTGAGCAGAGTGCACCTCTCACTTAGGAAGACAGCATTACCTCCTAGTGGGCAAGTGTAGGCTCCACCTGGATCAGTCCTGTGTACTCTCAGTTTTTAGATGGTGCGCTCTTCTCTTGCCACACATCAAGTGGGAGCCCCTGCTGACCTGTGGTCACCGGAGATGCATGCTTGTCTCTCTGCTGTACTCTGTGCTGGGGGTCCTACCTGCCTCTCTGCCAGGCTTATTTTGCTTTCTGCTTTGCTACAGGGTTAGCTTCTCTGATCTACATTCTCTTCTTCCATTGGTGATTAGGACAGGCCTGTGGCAATGTTGGACCTTGAAGTCAACAAATGCGGGTGTATGTTACCCTGGGGTACATGATTTTCTAAGAGGGATGCAGCTCATGGGAAGTTATAAGGAAACTATTTCAGATCTTCAGTTTCCCTGTGTACTCGTTCCCAAAATGGATCTGCCCAGGAACACATCTGTATTATTGGGTTGCCTGGCTTTACCTCTTACAAATCTTATCATGGGGTATAGTCACATGAAGTAACCCCCACTCCCCAGGGTGCCAGACAAAGGGACAATCAGAATATTGGTGTGATGCTGGGAAGGGGAGCGAATCTAATTTCCTAGAGATTAATGCTTTTGTAAATCAAGTGTCTTCCAACTGTTTTTAAACAAAGTGGAAGATGACACTATACAGTTTTTCAAAGAATAGTAATTATCATGTAAGTTTATGTTTAGTTAGCTATGATTTTTAAATCTCAGGAGTTCAAAGAATTAAGTGCTACTACTATAACACTTTTTTCATTCTCATCAATTTATTTACATGAATAAGATTTTTACTTTATATTACTAATACCAAAAAAAGAAGTATAATTGCTAGTAGAACATTATCTATTCCAGTAATAAAATCAATAAATTTATGGATTCTTGAACCAGTTGGGGAAAAAAAAATCAACCATCTCATCCATCTCATTGAGAAATGTTTTTCTAATAAAAATTTGCTTTTATGCTTAGTTTCATTTTTAATTACTACAAAATTAAACACTTGTTCTTTCAAGTCACACTTGAACAAAATTAAACACTTGTTCTTTCAATTTCTCTCTCCACTCTACTAATTGTTTGTTTTGTAGAAAAAGAGTTTCACTTTATCATCCTAGGTAGAGTGCCGTGGCATCACACAGCTCACAGCAGCTTCCAGCTCCTGGGCTTAGGCGATTCTCTTGCCTCAGCCTCCTGAGTAGCTGGGACTACAGATGCCCGCCACAATGCCTGGCTATTTCTTTGTTGCAATTTGGCCGGTCAAATTGAATCCACCACCCTCGATATATGGGGCTGGTGCCCTACCCACTGAGCAACAGGCTCCGCCCTCTACTGATAGTTTTAATGATAATTTAATCCAGATGAAATGAACAATTAGAACCTAGAACTATTTGTTCACAGGAAATAAATTATAATTTTTATAACTATAGAATGAATATGATAATGGATCAATAAAACCTTAAAACATAAAAGTCATATAAGTATTACATTTGTATAAGATTCTGTGAGAGAAATGAAATAGAAATATTAAGTTAAAGGAGAAAAAGAAGTATAAAAACGCTGCGAGAGAAAGGAAAGGTAGGTCATGCACATTTTCTATGTGAATAATGGGAGTCTGATCAGTGTGTGGTATTTAGATAACAATGGATACATTCACGAGTGTGAATAAAAGCAGTTACATTTTAAAATGTCAGTATTTACACATGCCAGAAATTCAGTGTCATTCCACTATTTAAACATGAGGTGACCATTTTAGAGGTTAAATTTAAATTATGTTAGGCATATATAGTATTTCAAAATTCTTTGGATGAATTTGGAAGCAAAAATGTCCATAGGCCATTTCTTTGAGGGATTGATCTGGACAAGTAGGACTCTGACATCCCTTGTTTTGGCTCGCTGGCCATCACCTTGACCACATTAACAGTGGAGTAGAGTCCCGTGACCAGAACTGATGCCATCTTTGTCAATTATATCTGTCCCTTCTATTTTGAATAAGCACTGTCCATTCGACCAACACCTGATCCCCAGTGTGCTAAGCATGGGTCTCACAGATAAGGAGGACAGACTTCTCCCTCCAGGTCATTTTTTGGGGGAAACTGACCGTTATGATCTCAGGTAATGAAGAGTAAGCTGGAGAGAAGCGAAGGTTTCCATGGCATTCAATTTCAAAGAGAGGGATTTCTGAAAGGATGGGGACCTGGGATTGCTCTAGGCCTGTATCGCCAGGTGAAGGAGGAGGCTGATGTATTCTCTGGGTTGGAGGATGGAGAGGAAGGATTCATATCTGGTAAAGATGCTGCTGTTAACATAGAGAGATAACCAATATTCTTCCACGGGGGGGGGGGGGGCCCGGGGAGGAGAGATGGCTATTTCTGTGGTCTTTTAAATATTTCTTCTATAAATAATTTTCTTCAGGCAGTGTACAAAGTGGATATTTTTGATATTATAAACAGTAGATATGCCCATATCTAAAAAGAAAAATCTCCTTTGGTACTTTGAGTTTTGACTGCTTTCTGACAAATTGCGGGTGAATAGCATAGCCAGTGCATTAATTTTGACATATGGTCACACCCAGCGCTGCCTCGGCCGAGCATTCTCATGAGATTACAAAGGGCGTAGAGTTAAATTTCCCAAGTTGGAGAACAGCTTTCAGAAATGAATTTCTCTCTCCACTCGGAGTGGCTTTGCTACTATTTCCCTGGGGAGGTTGCTAGGCATTTAATAGATCTCCATGTTAGGAAAATAAATTCTTCCTAGAATTTCAGCCTAAGGTGTTTTCCTGCATTGGCCTCAGTTTTGTACTGTGGAGGCTGTATCTAATCCCCTTTATGTTCGTATTTATAAATGTTTTTAGATAACTGTCTCTTCCTGTTACCATTTGGGTAGTCTCAGGTGTTCCTTGCCTTACTTTTTCCCAGTTAGGTGCAGTCCTGTTGACTGCCTGAGGGAAGGAAGGAGGCCGTGGGACCGCAGTGTGCAGGCCTGGTTCCCACCACTTGTCCGCAGCTGTTAGCCTTCCTCTGTCCCTCAGCTCTCACTGGGACAGGAGGGACTGCATTTCAGCTGTGACAACGTTTTGTTGCTCTTGGCCTTTGCACAACGGCTCACATCCTGTGTGCATTAAAAAAAATGTCTTTTCAAAGACCCCTTTCGGAGCCTGTGGGGTGAGATTCACAGAAACAGACTATATATATTTAAAACCAGTGTTTTGTTAGCTTTGCTAAGGAAATACAGCATAAGCAAAATGAAAGGGGTTATATTTGAAGGTAGGATGTTTTGAAAGCCCCCTTTAAAGCTTACCTCTAAGTATAAGTTATTAAATTATGGTGTCTTCTTACTCATTAAAGCAGACCCATAGCTGCTTCTACGTGCTGGGATTTTGTTAGTTTAGGAGGGGCCATTTTTAACAAAGGTTCTTTTGGACTCTGTTGAAACTAGGGGCCCCATAAGGGCCTGGGGCCAGTTCAAGTGCTCAGCAGAAGTGGCGAGAGTGTGGTTGGCTCAGTGTGTGGCGGTGTCTGTGGCGGTGTCTACTGCAGGCCGCCTCTCTATCCGGGTTACATGGTGCAAATAAGGCTGCCACGTCTCCTTAGTGGTCCCCTTCAGAAAAAAGACCTGAGAGGTTGGTGAGCAGCCTTAAAAATATTTATTACAAGGTTGTTGTGTGTATGTGAAAATAATGAAACTGGGTTGTTTCAAGAAATATCACTGTATTTTTCACTAATTCCTGATCTCCCTAAATTTATCTGGATGGGGCTTGTTCCTGTGATTCTTTGCCATCCTTCTTGTTTCTTCTTTTTCTCTTTTGAGACAGTCTGTTAGTCTGTCACCCTGGATAGAGTGCCATGGCATCATAGCTCACAGCAACCTGAACTCTTGGGCTCAAGCGATCTTCCCTCAGCCTCCCAAGTTGCTGGGACTACAGGCACCTGCCACAATGCCCGGCTACTTTAGAGGACTCTTGCTCAGGCAGTCCACTGCCTTGGCTTCCCAGAGGTGCCAGGAGGATGCACCCGGCCTCTTCCTGTGTCTTCTTCCTCATTTGTGTCTCGCATTTTAGATCTTATCCCTTTGTGAATACTCTCAATGCTGTTCAGTTTCTCTTCTGTGCCTCTGGCTTGATTCCCGGTTTAGTTCTTCAATACAGCCTTGCATTTTTAGAGTGAGCTACTGGCATTCTTAGGAATGCCTTTGTATATTCATGTGCTTGACCGTCTAGACAGGTCTTCTCTGGGTATTTAACAAGAGGTAGAGTTATATGGTAGCATTAGGTGCAAAACATCCAATCTCCTGAATTCTCTAGAATAGTTGATCTTTCAAATGCAGAATGGTTGGTTGGGGTGAGTTAGTGAAATGCACTGCACGTGCTTGGGAATGATTTTCCGTTTGGAAGCCACTTTAGTGTCCACTACAGTGGACAGTGTGGGGTTGTCTTGCTCCAGTGCCAACCACTACTGAGAAGGCTCCACCTTCCCTACTTCCTTTTGGCTTGGCGATTTTAAAAGCTTTCCCAAACCTAGGGAATTATGAGAACGTATATAACTAATACTTTTTGGATGAAATATAAATTAATTTGATCTCTAATGAGTTATTTTCCAAATGAGAAATTATAGTAAAATAAATATGGGAAAGAGAAATAAGACCTTTTAAAGTTTTCTTCCTTAAGCTGAAAAATTTCTCACTTGTAAACTATCATTAATTGTAAAACATTAAGATTTACATGTTTAATGTTTATATGTTGTTCTCAATTGTTTATAAAGTGAGATGAAATAAAATATTTTTGTCCCATTGTTGAATAATCATTAAGATTAAATGTTTAGGCTTGGCGACTGTGGCTCAACGGGTTAAGGCGGCAGCCACATATGCCCAAGCTGGCAGGTTCGAATCCAGCCCCGGCCCGCCAAACAATGACAGCTGCAACCAAAAAAAACTGGCCAGGCATTGTGGCGGATGCCTGTGGTCCCAGCTACTTGGGCGGCTGAGGCAAGAGAATCGCTTGAGTCCAGGAATTGGAGGTTTCTGTGAGCTATGATGCCATAGCACTCTATCCAGGGTGGCAGCTTGAGGCTCTGTCAAAAAAAAAAAAAAAAATTAAATGTTTAATGGTTATACATTGTTCTCAATTGTTTATAAAGTGAGATGCAATAAAATATTTTTGTCTCATTGTTCAATGTTTTACAGATTTACTTTTCTTAATTCATTGAAATTTGGGCAAACACCAAGCTCTACATAGTTAAAATGTAATTAAACCAGATTTTTTCCCTTAAAGTATTGTGTTTTGTGTTACAATGTATTTTAGAAAGGTTTCTAATTAACTTGTCTGAATTTATGCTTGGAATTTTCAAGCAAGTTGTTTCAGTCATTGGACCATTGCCTTCCTTGAAGACAGGGAAGAATTACCTTTATAGAAAGTAAATAGTAAGAACAAATATTCTTTATTTTTTAATTTGAGATTAATATGAGGGTACAAATGTTTTATTTCCAATGTAAAGTTCAAGTTGTAGTTGAGCCCTTCACCCAGGGGGTGTGCTGAACACCTTCACATTGTGCACATTAGGTGAGATCCCGCCACCAGGGGGTGTGCTGAACACCCTCACATTGTGCACAGTAGGTGAGATCCCGCCACCAGGGGGTGTGCTGAACGTCCTCACACTGTGCACAGTAGGTGAGATCCCGCCACCAGGGGGTGTGCTGAACGTCCTCACACTGTGCACATTAGGTGAGATCCCGCCACCAGGGGGTGTGCTGAACGCCCTCACATTGTGCACAGTAGGTGAGATCCCGCCACCAGGGGGTGTGCTGAACGCCCTCACACTGTGCACAGTAGGTGAGATCCTGCCACCAGGGGGTGTGCTGAACGCCCTCACGTTGTGCACAGTAGGTGAGATCCCGCCACCAGGGGGTGTGCTGAACGCCCTCACATTGTGCACAGTAGGTGAGATCCCCAATCGCCCTTCCTCCTCCCTATCTCCTCTTTTTCCTCTCCCTTCCTCTTTATTAGACTATACTTGTGTTTTTTTCATTCATGTGGACTGTAGTTGTTTGCCTGTTAGTTTTATATTAGTA
>CAUYON010009739.1:0-19818 GCA_963573935.1 Arctocebus calabarensis | reverse complement strand
AAAAAAAAAAAATGAAAAAAGAACTTATACTACAGGGAAAAAAATAGTATAACTAAGCAGGAAAGCCCACACTTTGCCACCCTTGGTAGAGTGTAGAGTGGACTCAACTGGTAAGGTTATAGAGGGTAAATTAATATTATGTGTCGTGCTACAAATGGTCAAGACATTACAGAGGTGGTCAATACACAGAGGTCAGTCTTTCATCGAGTACATGTAGTGTACCATGTACATACAAAAATTAGGTCAACTTAAGGAGGCAGTCAATGTAGGGAGGTGGTGAACTAGGGAGCTTCTACCATATATGCATCTTGGAATTTGGGAGACACTGTGAATGGATGGATGCCTGAGTCATTTCAACGACACCAAAGCATAACAGCCTGTAACCCACTAGATGCTTTGATAGTACAGTAAACAAATATCCCTGCCTGGTGAAGCCTATAATCTATCATTTATCAGGGGGAAATATGAGTAAGCATGTGAATATACTGAATCTGGTCTGCAGTGATAGAGAGACAGGGCAAAAGAGGGAGAGAAGAAGAGAGAAGGACCTATTTGAAGTTTTACTTACCACTGCCAGATGAGAGGATAGGCACAAGAGAAAGTTTCTGGGAGAGCTATATTACATGTATATATATAGCAGGAGGATTTTTAGGTGTGTTTAGGTGGGATATGCATTCACTACATTAAGATAACAGCCGTTTTAAACTAGAAGATTATCAGCAATGGCGGGAGGTTCTCTCAAGGGCACACACATCACATGAAGTACAATTAAAGAGATGTTTTCTGCTTTAACCCATAACCAGAAAGAAGTAATGAACCACTACATTTTAAACCCTTGAGAAAGAAGAAAAATTCCAGATAGGAAAATGGAAAAGAAAGTAACCATGAACTTCTGTCCCTTTTCCCAGTGCAGCATTCTGCCTGAAGTGATGGGCCCAGCTCAGGAACAGGAAGAAAGCAAAATTGAAATGGTTGGACTTTCACTTATTAGGACATCATGTTTGGGGTGTCTAAAGTAAATTAAATGAATTTTTAAAAAATATATATTACTTAAGAATGATGAGAAAAGTTGATGAGAGTAGATCCAGATTTCGGCCAAGATAGAAGAAAAAATACACCACCCAGAATGGTTTACATTAGAGAAAGGAAAGAAAAGAATGAAGCTAATTTCTACTTATATCCAATGAATCCCAGTACTTCAATACACAAATTATATAATTCTTAAATTTAATAATATTTTATAGTCCCAATAGTCCACTGTCATCTTTTGGTAATCAAAACACTAAGATTCAAGAGGCTTGAGCACTATATGGCTTTCAGCTTTTGGTGGTTAGTTTAGTTTAGAAAATAAGTCTCACAGTACATAATTCATTGTGGCAATAAAAAAGATTTGCCTTACAAAAGCTTTATCATATGGCAACATTCCAACATTTATCTTCTATGTACTCACATATCACCAATTCCCAGCTGTTCAATTCCTGGCAACCAAAGTCTCACTGCTATTTTCTCTTGCCCTTTCGTCTGCCCCATGCCATATCTTCCTGTGAAAAATATAATAGATATCCAAAAAGAATCTGTTTAACAGATGTGCATACTCTGTTGATAGCAGTTTACTCCCTTATTCTTTAACTACTTCTAATTTAAGAATGGAAACATTTAAAAGCAAAGCCTTACCACAATGTAAGCTCCCACTTTAAGGGGTACAATGTAGGCGTTCATGGCACACCTCTTGGGTGAAGGACTCAAATACAACTCAGATTTTTCCTAACACAAACAATGTAAACTAATTGGATGTACTCTCATATTAATCTGAAATAATAATAAAAATTTAAAATAAAAAACAAAGCATTAGTACAAGGAATGGTTTTGTTGCTTAAGGAACCACTGTTAGCTTCAAAAGAACCTACCGAGATCGTCCATATTCATTAACAATTTCATGTTTCATTTAAGCATGAGATCAGTTGTGATTCTAAATAAAGATAAGCAAGATGGTATTAAAACTTTATAGGTAATAAATTATCTAAATTTGGATCATAAACTTATACTAATATTGTCTATCCTTAGTCCATGTGGAATATCTTTTATACATTATTGTGTGACTTGAATTGCCCTTGCACAATGATTTAGTAGATATTTATCTCATTTAGTCAAATATTTTGTAATACTGTCCTTGGAAATTTTCTTCTTATATTTCAAAGCACCTTTCTTCTTATTGTCGCTGCTTTGTGCTTTGTCTTTTTTCCTTCTTTTATTTTAAACTGAGATATTTTTACATCTTCTTGGTAAACCTATACGGCTTATGTATACAATGCCATATCACTGAATTTCCTAGTTGTAAGTTTAAAACTCTGTTTTTTGCAGGAATTCACCTACTGACATTGAGCATTGGATAGTCCACAGTATCCCTGAGTTATATAAGGAGAAAATGTTTTGCAGAAAAGGCAGGAAAAACACAAACTATAGAGTAAGAGTCACATGTAAGGAAAGTCACAGAATAGCTGTGGTGAGGCTGCTGCAGCCTCTACTCTTGCAGACTAAACAATGTAAGTCATACCTTCAACACTTTCATCTCTGATAGCAGAGGCACCACCTGGCTCCACAGCCCCACCTGCCCTTCTTCACAGCAGGTGGCTTGGATGAAGTTCATCTTCTGATAAAGACAAGAGCCCTATAGGGTGAACCAACTTCTCGCATCCTTCTGTCATAACTTCTCTATTATTATTTTGCTTCCAACATTGCAAAACTATTCTTTGAAGTTGTGTTTACTTTGCTGCAACTTATGGCCAAATACTCAACGTGTTACTGAGAATAGGTTGCAACACATACTCTTGCTATTCTACTATTTCTTAGTTTGCCGATAATTTATATCCACCAGTATGTGCCCATTTTAATACAATTCTATGACCTACTTGTCAAGTAATCTTTCTGATGAAAATTAAGTCACATAAAGGAAGGAAAATCCTAGGGCTTGTTTCCATAGGCAAAGTACTAAGGTTTATGAGAAGGATTCTAAAGCTATAATGTGCAGGCATTGAAAATAATTGTTCTTAGGTATATGCTTTCCACCGATACAAGCATTCTTGTTGGCACTTCTCAGAGAAATCTTTTTTTTCCTTTTCAACATAAGAATATTATAAGTGTTAAGTCATTAAGTCACATAAGAATAAGTGAGTCCTAGGGCTTTACTCAGTAAGGCAATTTTTTAAAGTTTTGTAAAATCATCCTAAATATTTAATTTGTGGGTTTAGAAAATAACCTCTCTTCGGTATTTTCCATCAGCTTTCCTGTTAACATTTCCCAATCAGCTTCGGCAGTCCAGCATGGAGGCCGGAGAGTCTGAGAAGGCAGCCACGGACCAAGACCGGTGGAAGAGAGACCAGAAACCAGAGGTGGAGGAGGAGCAGGAGGAATCAGCAGAAACAGCTCGTGACGGCAAGAGGGGGTAATCCCGGGTATTGTGTACTTGGGCCACATCCCGCGCGTTTCGGCCTCTGCACCTCTGAACCTTCTCAGCTCCTATGGTGAGGTTGGACGAGTTTTCTTTCAGGCTGAGGACAGGTTCGTGAAACGGAACAGGAAGGCAGCAGCGGCCACGGGAGGGAAAAAGCGGTCGCACAGCAAGGACTACACCGAGGGCTGGGTGGGGTTCCGGGACAAGCGGGTAGCCAAGCGCGTCGGGCCAGTCTACACAGCACGCCTATGGGTGCCCGTAGGCGTAGCCCCTTCCGTTATGACTTAGGGAACCTCAAGTTTTTGCACCGTTTCACCTGGTCCCTCCTCAGTGAGCACCTTGCCTTTGAGCGCCAGGTGCACCGGCAGCACCTTAGAGCAGAAGTTGCTCAGGCCAAGCGTGAGACTGACTGCTAGCTTCGAAGTGTGGAGAAGGGACAACGTTCCCTTGCATCTGATGGGGATCCTGCCCGCCCAGATGGCTCTTGGGCATTTGCCCAGCGTCCTACTGAGCAGGAGCTGAGGGCCCGGAAAGCAGCCGGGCCAGGAGGGCGTGAACGGGCTTGTCTGGCTACTGCCCTAGACCAGGCCCGCTCTAACCGCGGGCTCCTTGCCAAGATCTTTGGAGCTTCATCACCCTCAGAGAGCATGGAGGGACTCTCCCTAGTTAGAGACTCCTGAGGGGCCGGCAGGCTCATTTCATCTCCTGGCCTGCCCTGGTTTCTGTCTACCTCATACTATTTCATCTCCTGGCCTGCCCTGGTTTCTGTCTACCTCATACTAGAGTGATAATGACTCCCTAGGCAGATATTTTATTGTGTTTTTCATACCAAGAGTCTCTAGTGAGGGCTTAGATGTGGAAGTTTTGTGAGCTTCCCCTCTCTCCCATCTAACTCCTGTACATGCTTGGCTGAGTCACCTAATTTGTAATTCATACTAGCATGATTATGACTATATCAGATGCCTGTTTTGGTTTGTTTGACTTTTGGCTGTTTGCCCACAGCCCAGTGGGTACCCCTAAAAATCCCACTTCTTGGCCTCCGGAAGAACATTTATTTGCAACTAGAGTGATAATATCTGGTCCAGGCAATCTTGTTCAATTTAGCAACTGCAGGTATGGGCAGCAATAGCATCCTTTTTATTTAAGAAAAGTTAACAGGTACAGGTGTTAATGGGATGAGACTGGGTTGGGAACCACTTTCCAAGTGTATATATAGAAAAAAAATAACATTTTTATATGATTTTTTTAGCTTCTTGATGAGGGGTCATTGGACAAGTTCTAATTTTCATTTCCTTGTGTTCTATTCACCTTCACTTCATCTCCTAGACCTAAAAGTTTCCCATTTAACCTGAACTTTTTTTTTTCCTATTTCTGTCTATTTAATTTCTTTTCCCAGTTTATCAATCGGTTATCTAATTCAGTATTTACTAAGCCACTGTATCAGGAAACAATTTGTCAATAGGTGATAACACATGGGCTTTGGCATTAAGAGTCTTATCGGCTACTAGAATAGATAGGCATCACGGTGCATGCATGTAAGAGGAGGACCAGGAGCTGTAGCAGGGCATGGAGTGCTTTCATTATGAACCTGATTCATGGTCATAGTGTATTAGAATTGGATCAGTCTTTACCAAGGTCTCTAGGTCATTCCTGGAAAATGAACGGAGAGAATGACGGCAGAATTTTGAAAGAGCCCATTGTGCTCCTACAATTGTAAACAGTGCTTCATGGATGGAGTGTTAGGTTGGAACCAATGTAAAGGTGGGCAAAGCGTAGGAGGGAAGTCAGTCAGGAACAAATGTCTGTTAGGTGCACTTATGTATGCTGGGGCTTTGACAAGCGAGGGTTTACAAACAGGCATGCAGAGCAGCTCTATGTGCTTCAGAGAAACAATAAATCATTAAGAGGAATTAAAAATCTGGATGTCACAATAATCTAAGAAATCAAAACACAGTCCCATGTAGAGTAACACTGATCATCATCTAGCCTGTTAACTCCAGAATACTTCCTGAAATGCAGTTCCAGCTTATGATCATGGTTTTGCTTGTCTCTTTGCTTTTTGCTTGCTTGATTGTTTTTGTTTTTTTCTCCTTGGTGTGCTCAGCCCTGTGTTTTGTGGCGTTGGAGTAGATTTGTCCACTTTAGCTGTAAAGTATGCCAGTCATATTATGATCTTAACTTGGTAGGTGCATTTTCTCTGGAAAAATAGAAGTGACCATAACAGTAAAGCTTGGTATAACATTTTCCACAACCTATATACCGCTCATACTCAGCACACAAACTATATCTCCGCTTCCTAGGAACTTGATATCTTTGTTTCAGTATTCATTTCTTGTGAGTTTGTTTCATGTGGATAGTTTCCTCAGGTCATGATGTCAAAATGAACGAAAAAATTCTAAAATCAGAATTTGATAAGCTAGCATATTATTCAGATTGCCAAGTACCCATCGCTACCTCTGCTAACTACAGAGATAGCAGGGTGAGGAAACATTTCTTTCCCTCAAGTTGCTAATAGTTTTAGAAAGTACAACAATTACATTAGAGTTTCATAAGACTTTCTTGAATTAGGAAAGGAATTGTGTTCCCAGGTTAGGCTGTTAGGTATTAATCGTTAGATTCTAGGGTTAGCATCTCAGCTTCTGTCTGAAATAATTATGCAAAAAGAGCTTACCTTTGCAACCAGGCAACCTAAGTAGTCACAGGCAGAGTAAGGAATAAGAATAAATGGGTGGAAAAAAATTTCCTAGGAACTTTCATCTTGATTCCCCTTTCGAGGGCAGAAAATGATTTCTTTTTTCATGGTCACAATTTTGTTTTCTTTTAAATTATGCTTTTTAGTTTACATGAATTAACTTATTAAATATATAACCATGTGAAAAAAAAATCCCAATCAGCAATTTAACCATCCAAGAGATATTCTAAGCAATCACATTTAGCTTATTTCTCTATCAAAATCAGTGTTATATATTTTGCTTCCAAGGAGAGAAATCAGTAGGTTAATTATTTCTCTGTTAATTTTCTCTTATAACCTAAACTGCATAGATATTTGCACTAACTATTGATACTGTTCCACAATATAAGTGATTATGATTGAAAAGATGTAGACTACAGAATTAAATTCAGAGTTAGCTTGTTCTGATTTGAATTTATGTAAATGTGCATACCATGATAATAGTCACGTTTCAGTTTGTGTGTAAATAATATCAATATGTAACTTTTGGTTTCAATTTTTGTCTTCAAATATCGGTGGCTTACATTTTGAAAAAGAAAAATCACTAGCATTAAAATCGCACTGAAGGCTACATTCACTGTACCTTTTCTGAATCCCATTGTAACCTGTCAACTAAATTTGAGTTTTTATGGTCAGAAAATAAAATAAAATAATATGTAAAAAAAGAAAAAGAAAAAGAAGATATACCAAAGGCCAAAAACCATATATATAAAAAAAAGTTCCACATCACTAGTCACCAAGGAAATACAAATTAAAATGACAGTCAGATATTACCTTACCCATTTCAGAATGGCCATTTTTAAAAAGTAAAAGAAAGAAAAAAAAATAGTATTACATTCTACTTGAGAATTGTTCAATTCCAACATGTTATAATTATGTTGAACTACCTTACTGGATATATATGTAGAGAATATAATACAGAGAATTTAATTAGAAGAACAAAGTTAATCCATTCGTGGGTCAATACATGGAGGGAGCGGGAACATATTCTTCTTAGCAAAGTATCTCAAGAATGGAATAAAAAGTATCCACTGTACTCAGCCCTAATACGAAGCTAATTTATAGCTTTCATATGAAGGCTAAAACCCAATTATAGCACAGGAATACAGGGAAAGGGGAAAGGGGAGAAGATAGGTTGAGGGAGGGCAATTAGTGGGAACACACCTACGGTGTATCTTAGTAGGGTACTGGTGAAACTTATTACAAGTAGAGTATCAATGTCTTTATATAGTGATCAAGAAAATGCCATGAAGGCTATCTGTAACAGTTCGATCAAAATATTTCTGAATGTATATGACGCACATCGTGCCCTATGATTGCACCAATGTACACAATTATGATTCAATAAAATTATTAAAAAAAAGAAGAACAAAGTTAAGTTCTTTGTAAAAATTAACAACCAATAAATTTGTATTCATTCTCTATTGATAAAATGTAATCATTGAAATTAAGATTGGTTTCTTCTAATCTTTTGGCAAAAATACATTTGGGGAAACATTGTCCAAATGTAAGCAAATATGAAGTAGTTTTTCCTTGACAAGGTGATTTGATTACTATTTTTTAAGTTAACTTATTGAAGTTTTCAGAAAGAATTTATTTTCCAGGTTCTCTCATAAGTTTAAGAATGATCCTACCATTACGAATTTTCTAGAAAAAAAGTAAATGTGATTAAGCCTATTTATGTCCTACAGGTTTCTGAATACTATATTCACTGGAGACAAAGTATTTTCTATGTTCCTTCCAAGTTAAGGATGGACCAGAAATAGTGAAACCTCAAAGGAAGTCAAGCAGGAACAAACTTAATACAAAGCAAATAAGCAAGCAGTATTTATAATCTTAGAGACACCAAGGCGGTCCCCAATGATTTGATGCTTCTTCGCATCCACATTTTTGTTTGACCTACTTCACCTGAGCGTAGGCAAAAATCTCTGAATTATTCTCACCAAGATTACACGGCCCAGATAATGCGCTGTCGCACTCATCATTACGTTACGTGTACAGTACAGCATTGTCAGCAGTCAGAGAGAAAGGAACATTGAGAGAGATAAGAAAAAATAGAATGTAGAATTCTTAAAAAACACTCCAGGTGCCCTCCAGGAACTGTGAGTCTTCCAGGACGTGAGTGAAGGTGGTCTCCAACTAAAGGAGAGGAAAGATCTGGGTCATCAGTCAGAAATAAATAATGCTATCAGTCAGAAATAAATAATGCTATCAACCTGATGATCCCAGAATCATTCCCTACTAGATTCTTCACCATTTGAGCCTCCAGAGGACGAGGCAGGTCAACACATTGATTAAGCTAGGGGCAAAGATAAGTAATTCAGAAACCCCTGGCTGCAAATTCCAGGAGTTAACAAAAGTATGGTTTTTATAACTAAATGTGTGGTACACAGCTACTGTGCAACAGAAAATGAGTATATTACCCAAAGGATTGAAGAAGCAAGCTCAGAAAAGGTTACTTTTATCTCTGACTTGTATCTGAAGCCTTCCAGAATAGAAATTACCAATGATTACAGGTAACTGCAGGCCCAAGAAGAAGGATTTGTACTTAAGTAACTGTTCCCTTTGGAACAATTATTTTCAATGCTTGCACATTATAGCTTTGGAATATTTCTTATAATCTTTATTATTTTGCTTACGGATGCAAGCTGTAGGGTTTCCATACATTGTCTCCTTTGGTGCCAGAAGCTTTTTAGTCTGATATAATTCCATTGGTTTATTCTTGTATTTGATGCCTGTGGTTTTCCAGTGTTATGTAAAAGATCAACATCATGAAGCATTTCCTCTATTTTTCTTCTCTGTAGGTCTGGGTCTTATATTTAAGGCTATAATTAAATTTTATAGGTTCAGGTCTTACATTTAAGTCTATAATTCATTTGTAGTCAATTTTTATAAGCAGTGCAGACAGGGGGGGTCTATTTTATTACCCTGCATGGGATATCTATTTTTCCTAGTACCTTTTATTGAAGAGACTATAAAAAACTTAAAATGAAGGGTTAAAAAAAGAAATTCCACATAAATGAGAACCTCCAAAAGACCAGGAATAGTTACAATATTAGATAAAATGGACTGTAACCCCCAAATTGTAGAAAGAAACAAAAAGGCCAGTCTATAATGATAAAGGGGTCTGTACAACAAGGTGGCAGTAGTAACTACAAATACAGTAGAACCTCCATAGGCTACCACCTCCCTACACTGACCACCTCTGTAAGTTGACCTAAGCTTCATAGACCCGACATCCAGCACACGTACATATCAGTACAGTAGGCCTGGTTCCTTACTTTGATCACCTCCATATGTTGACTGCTTTGTCACAGTCCTTTGGGTGATCAATTTACTGGGGTACAACTGCATATATGTGCCGAACATCACAGTAGCTAGATATATACAGAAAATACTAATAGACTTAAAGGAAGAGATTGATTGCAATACAGTGTTAGTAGGGGACTCAAATACCTCACTTTTAGTAGTGGACAGATCACCCAGACCCCCCCCAAAAAAGTCAGCAAAGAAACATTAGACATAAACCACACTTTAGATTAAATCAATGTAATAGACATTTACAGAACATTCCATACAACAGCCTCAAAATACACATTCTTCTTAGTAGCACATGGAGCATTCTTTAGGATTAGGCTCTTTTTTTAAAAAATAAGTCTCTAGCATTTTTTGTTACTTCTATTCATTTCTTAGAAAATCTTAATGGATAACCAAACTTCCTACAGGTACTAAATTGTGGAATATATGGAAAGATGAAAAAAATATTATCTGTGTCTGCAAATAGCTTAGAGATTAGGGAGGTGATGACTGCATCAATTTTAGTATAGAATAACTTAGAAAAATGTAGCCAAAACATAGAAAGTAAACCGTAACACCTAAGAGAGACATCCTCTTGACTTGGGCCTAAAGTGCAGACAACAAAGATAAGATAAGAGATCATGAGACAGCAGTGATACATACTTTAACTTCTAGCTTTCTTTTTTCTTCTACAGAGATGTGACTATTTCAATCAATCTCTCTCGTTTTTCTTCTCTGACTTAATTTATCAACTCTGTTGATGTGACCAAAATCTGAATTATAATGGGTCACAAATCTAAAATGCACCTTTTATTATTGTTGGATATTATTTACTTCTGTGCTGAAGCAATTAGTGAAGGATAAAAAAATATGAAAAAGATGACTGTTTGCTTAAATTTTAGTTTTTTAATATACAGGCTTGCTAAGAACCCGTTCCACCAAGGCACTTTGAAAAATATTTTTGTTTCTCCTCAATCAATAAATACTCCTATTGTAGGCAAGCTAGATTGGAATTTTTTGTCTTTTTCTTACTCTTTCACCAGCAACATTCACCCACTATTCCCTATTTTAGTTACATGTTCTCTAGAATTTTTCTAATTTCAATACAAATAGAAATAAATTTTGAAATAAAAAACCAACAAAACATATATATTTCATGTATGCCTTATGTCAAGATGTCTGTTGCAACAGGGACAATAGTCTGCAGACTTGCCCTAAATTCATTACAATCATTTTTGTTTTACATAAGGAGGGATTTAGCCTATGAAATAAAGAACGCTTTTGGGAACTGCAACTTAAAATGAGATGAGAGTCTGAACAGTGCAGATTAAGCAGTATTGACAAAAGTATATTTAGATCGCATGTACCAATCATTGGTATTCTTTCCAAAATAAGTGGCTATGTTTTAACTGTCAACTAAAAACACCACCATTTGGGATAAATTGCAAAATTTATAGCTGAATGTAGAGCTTAGATTTAACTTATACATGAACATCAGGCAAAGCAAAGGGAAACAATTCGCCAGTAAATTTAGAAATTGTGGTTAATTTAAATATGATTATAATATGAAGAATTAGTGAATGCAGTAGGGAACGAATATTCTTACTGTTTTAATCCACCAATTTTAAAAGCACCCAGAGAATGTGTAACATTTTACAGGTTCAAAAAATGAGGGATATTTATTTCTCACTATGAGATGGTCTTGCAGTCATGAGTCATCTTTTTATAGATGTTTCTCTTACATTTTCAATTGACCCCTCCATCAGGATTATATGGTTCTTATGTTCATTGATGTATTCCATGGACCCACCTTAGCCATACTCAATCTCAATTTCCAATGTTTGAGACAAGAATTTAAATGTTTCCTCAGGTTATTTTAATATATGTAGACATTTGAGAATCATGGCTTAAAAGGGTAGATATTTCTATGTTCACTTATTCTTCATCTCCCTCAAACTCATTTGTAAATTTGGAGCATTTACATTAACAGTTCTTATAATAAAAACTTGAAAAGAAAGAAAAAATTCTAAGTTCACAAAATTTAAACCCTTTGTATAGCTTTGAATTTAAAACTATGTAATATGTAATGATAGGTTCAGAGCCTGTGGCTCAACGGGCTAAGGCGCCAGCCACGTACATCTAAGCTGGCAGGTTTGAATCCAGCCTGGGCCACCAAACAACAATGATGGCTGCAACCAAAAAATGGCTGGGCAGGGGCATTGTGGCAGGTGCCTGTAGTCCCAGCTACTTGGGAGGCAGAGGCAGGAGACTGGCTTGAGCCCAGGAATTGGAGGTTGCTGTGAGCTGTGATGCCAAGGCACTCTACCCAGCCTGACAGCTTGAGGCTCTGTCTCAAAAAAAAAAAAAAATTTAATGATAAAAGAAGGAAAAAGTTTCAATTGATTCATTCATTTGTTAAAAAATATTTTGGGGGCTCGGCGCCTGTGGCTCAATGGGCTAAGGCGCCAGCCACGTACACCTGAACTGGCGGGTTCGAATCCAGCCCCTGGACCCGCCAAGCAACAATGATGGCTGCAACCAAAAAATGGCTGGGTGTTGTGGCAGGCGCCTGTAGTCCCAGCTACTTGGGAGGCAGAGGCAAGAGACTCGCTTGAGCCCAGGAATTGGAGGTTGCTGTGAGCTGTGAAGCCACAGCACTCTATCTAGGGTGACAGCTTGAGGCTCTGTCTCAAAAAAAAAAAATAATATTTTTGGTACATGTGTATTTTACCAACAACTAATGCCCTGAATGCTGGTGGGTATAGCAATAAAGGCAAAAACCCAATAAAAATTTTTGTCCTCAAAGCAGCATCAACATTTTCTTCCCCTATAATTTATTAGGAGGAAATAATAACATTCACCCCCCCCAGGATTAATGTTGTACCTTTATTTTGTTGTTATTTCTTTATTTTTTATTTTTACTTTTTTAAATTTTTAAATTTTTTTATTAAATCATAGCTGTGTACATTAATGCAATCATGGGGTACAATGTGCTGGTTTCATACACAATCTGATATACTTTTGTCAAACTGGATAACAGCATTCATGGCATCTACCATTTGATCCTATAATTCCTCTACTAGGTATATATCCAGAAGACCAAAAATCACATTATAACAAAGACATCTGTACCAGAATGTTCATTGCAGCCCAATTCATAATTGCTAAGTCATGGAAGAAGCCCAAGTGCCCAACTGACCCAGGAATGGAGTAATAAATTGTGGTATATGTATACCATGGAATATTATGCAGTCTTAAAGAAAGATGGAGACTTTACCTCTTTCATGTTTACATGGATGGAGTTGGAACATATTCTTCTTAGCAAAGTATCTCAAGAATGGAAGAAAAAGTATCCAGTGTACTCAGCCCTACTATGAAACTAATTTATAGCTTTCATATGAAGGCTATAACCCAATTATAGCCCAAGGATATGGGGAAAAAGGAGTAGGAGAGGAGGGAAGGGAGGAGGATGGGTAGAGAGAGGGTAACTGGTGGGACCACACCTACGGTGCATCTTAGAAGGGTACAGGTGAAACTTACTGAATGCAGAATACAAAAGTCTTGACACAGTAACTAAGAAAATAATAACATTCTAAGTAAACTACATGGTACTAAAAGGAAATAATATATAAATGTATATACATATGTATATGGTACTATGTGATATTATTTATTTTTGAAGAATATGTCATGGAGTTTTCCATAGCAGATATTTTCTTTCATCAATAGAAGATGTTCTTTTATTGTTTTCTTTGTCTGACTTTTATTGTCCCTTTGAAAATCTTTTGTTTGTACTACTATAGGTCTTTAAACAGAAGATTAGGTGTTTTCTTTTCTCTGCCTACTTTTATAAGTTTTCTTTTAACTTTGGGTTTTAAACAGTTGTGCTATGATGCTTAGGTATGTGCTATGTCTTTTTGAGTGTGTGTTTAAGGTTTAGAAAGCACCTTGGTTGGTTTGATGTGTTTTGTCAGTTCTGCATTTTATTTTCAGACAGCATTTCTTCAAATATTGTTTCTTCTGAGTCATCAATACATGTTTCTTATAATTTTTAATCGTTCTTTTAATATGTTTATTTTCTACTCCCTATTTTCTAGACAATAATCTTCTGTGTCTAAGCTGCTTTTAGATATAACTATATGATAGTCAATTTTAAAGTAAATTAAAATTCTCAGATGAATTACTCTGTCTTATAATGTATTTTCTGTAATGTAGTTTTCAGTTATTTTTAGTTACCTGTCCTGTAAATCCAATATTTAAATCCCTCTGAGTGCATTTTAATGTGTTTCCCTTATTTGTTTCTCCATCTGTCTTTGTCTATATATGTATGTGTGTATAATATTACTACAGAAAGGCTGACTTTATTTTATCTGAAAATAATTTATGCAGAGACACTCTCAATTAGTTTGAATCTTATTCATTATATGCCCATTCCCCTGGGGAATATCCTTTCTGGATCTTCAACTCTAAGTACAAATAGTTTTCCTAGCCTCTCCTTCTTGATATGCTTTGAATTCTAATTTTTGTTTCTTCAACACAACGAAAATCAAGATTTTGATCTTATAACAATTACTTGGTTTGTCTGATACTTACTCCATGCATACACAACCTACATGTTGACAAATGCTTTATTAATTTCATATTGCTGTCTAAGAATTTACCACAAACTTAGTGACTTAATACACTATTTTTTTTTTTTTCAGTTTTTCTGGGTTGGGAATCTGGCCCTACTCAGCTGATTCTGCTTCTCAGAGTCTCCCAAGTTACATCAAGTTATTGGACAAACTGTGTTCTTTTCTGGAAGCTTGAGAGGGTGGGAATTCACTCCCAATCTCACTCAAGTTGTTGAAAGAATTAATTTCCTATGTCTGTATAAATTCATTTCCTTGTGTCTGTCCAGGTGTTGGACAGATTGCATTCTCAGCTGGAGGCTTGAGAAGTGAGGAATTTACTTCCCAGCTCATTCAAGTTGTTGAAAGAATTTATTTCCTAGTGTCTATAGGGCTAAGGCTTTTTGCTTAGAGCAGCAAGACAGTGCTCTCTGGTCTAACGGATGCCCACCACTCCTACAGAATTTGTCAGCTCCTTTACACATGGGATTCTCCAACTTGGCTAATGATTTCATTAAGTCAGTAAAAGAGTCTCTAACTTCAGAACCCAGTTCCTTTTTTTTTAAAACCCTCACCTGATTAATGTGAAGCCCACCTAGGATAATAACACATTTGATTGCCTCAAAATCAGTTACTTTGAACCTCAATTGCATCTGAAAAATTCTTTATCAAATTGTATTAAATAGGAGCAAGATAATATTTTTTACTCACACATGGGGAAGAAATTATAGAGAACACGAGCAGAAGGTTGTGTCAGGAGGACCGTCCAGGGTCTGTTTTCCACAGAGCATGGTAGAAAATTGCTCCTACTATATCAGACATCTTCACATAGTTGACTTATATCTAAGTGCCTGAGTCTTCCATTTATGACCCCATGAAAGCCCTGAACTTAAAATTTTGCCACCTCAATATACTGCAACATTTTGGAGATATGTAGAGACATGAGGGGTATGGAGATATGCAGAGTCTGCTCCATTCTCTTTGAGTTTTGGCCCATGAAGTGAGTTCATAAATAGCCTATGAGGGGAAAAAAAATCTCTTTCTTGTTTTGTTTGGATTGTTGTTTTTTTGTGTTATTTGTTCAATTTTCTTAGTTGTTCCCACAGGAAATATTTTTTCTGTTATCAGATGCTTCATTAGAGCTACAAGCAGAAATTTGATAGTTTGGGATTAATTTAATCTTTTACAAAATCAAATATTTCTGTGAAATTAGATTTATTTAGCTTCACATCATGCACTACACAGGGTATAATTTACAGGAGTTATTGTTTGCTTGAACATAGCCTTTTACTTAACTCCATTAATAGATAGATGGCTTGGCAATATTAGTGTTTTAGCATTCTAAGGAAAGAGGGGAAACAGAGTCCAGTTAAAAACGTTGTTTTCCAACCATCATCTTCCTCCTCCAACACACTTTTTAAATTAACATGGTAAGTTTGTTGCCTTCAGGGATGGTGATAGAGGGGAGGAAGGGTAAAAGCCATAACCACCCTACAATCTCCATTAATCTCCTCCTCATCAATCTTTGAGGAGGAAAATAGATAATTTCTGAATCATAATGAAGGGAAGCATCAAGCCCAATTTAAATCAGATGGCAGTTCCTAAGCACTTGCTATAGATGTTTCTGGACTTTCCAGTAGTTGCCAGCTATAATCTTTACTTATGGTGCAGTTAAAAGTCTGACTAATTTCCTGAGGAAACCTGCAATAAAAGAGGGAACTTTGACATTCTGAAAGTTGAAATTACCCTAAATTGAGGTAATTTGGCCATGGATGCATATGAAGGTAGCACATCCATATCAAGATTTTAGGTTTCAATTAAATGACACCATCAATATTTAATAATATCTTTGGCTAAAACAATAGAATACAGCAAGTCATAGGAGCCAGAACAATGTGTTCCATGAAAAGTTATTTGAAATATTGGAAATTTGGTTTAATTTTCTACAAAACTATTACAATGCTCATTTTGGAGAATCATTAATATGAAAGGAGCATATTTTAAGATGGAAATCCATTTTTTATTTTGTTTATTGTTACATATACATGTTTTTATTAGGCTTCCACTTTCTGTCTTCACAGAATTAAAAACACTTAACATTTAATAAAAATAACAGTGTTTAAGATAAGAACTAGAAACTAAATCCTCAAAAAGAATGAATGAAGATAAATATATTCAGGAAAGAAATCAGATGATTACTGCATTGAAATATTAATCAATATTAATAATAATAGTGCAAAGAAAGTAAATTTCACATTGCCAAATAAGAGTATGTCTATTATAGAATGCTTTGACTCTGAGGCTCAGTATGGAGTCATCAGTTAACTTCTTATTTTTTTTCCAAAGTCTCAAAAAATAAACACCTAATATTTATAAATGAAAGTAAAAGATAATTTCAGAGAACAGATCATGCCAAATCATTATAGATAGTAGAAAAAGTAGAGATATTTCAAAGTCATTCTACTTAATCTGGATACATCTGATACTAAAATTGGAGAAAATATATTGTTATAAAAGGAAATTACAAACATATTTCACTTATAAATAAGGATGCAATATCCTAAACAACATATTAAAAAGTTGAATTAAAGGGTGGCACCTGTGGCTCAAAAGAGTAAGGCGCCAGCCCCATATTCCAGAGGTGGTGGGTTCAAACCCAGCCCCGGCCAAAAACCACAAACAAACAAACAAAAAAGTTGAATTAAAAATTAATTTTTAAGTAATGTACTTTGTTCAAAATTGAATCCAGTGTATGTGAGAATTAGTAACTATTTTCTTTTCTTTTTTTATTTTCTTTCCTCCTCTCTCTGTCTGCTCTCCCCTTCCCCCATGCCCCACTGTGTCATTAATTGTCATTAATTGTCCTCATATCAAACTTGAATACATAGGATTCATGCTTCTCCATTTCTGTGATGTTTCACCAAGAATAATGTGTTCCACCTCCATCCAAGTTAGTATAAATGCTGCAAAATCTCCATTTTTTGATGGCTGAGTAATATTCAATGGTATACATATACCATAGCTTACCAATCCATTCCTGGGTTGAAAGACATTTAGGCTGTTTCCACATTTTAGCAATTGTAAATTGGGCTGTGATAAACAGCCTAGTACAGGTGTCTTTATAATAAAAGTTTTTTGTTTTGTTTTGTTATTTTTCCTTCTGGATAGATGCCCAGTAATGGGATTGCAGGATCAAACTGGAGATCAAATAATGGGATTGCAGGATCAACTGGAGTTTGGTTCTTTGAGGTTTCTTCATACTTCCTTCCAAAAAGGTTGCATGAGTTTGCAGTCCCAGAAGCAGTGTAAAAGTGTTGCTTTCTCTCCACATACACACCAGCATCAGCAATTTTGAGATTTTGTGATATAGGCCATTCTCGTTGGAGCTAGATGATATCTCAGGTTGGTTTTAATTTGCATTTCTCTGATCTTCAGGGATGATGAGCATTTTTTCATGTGTTTACTGGCCATTTGTCTGTCATCTTTAGAGAAGATTCTCTTCATCTCTCTTCCCCATTGATGTATGGGATTGTTAGTCTTTTTCTTATAGATTGATTGAAGTTCTGTATAGATCCTGGTTATTAAACTTTTCTCTGATTCAAAATATACAAAAATCCTTTCTGATTGTGTAGTTTGTCTATTTGCTTTGGTTGTTGTTGTCTCCTTGGCTGTACAGAAGCTTTTCAGTTTAATTAAGTCCCATTTGTTTATTATTGCTGTTGTTGTTATTGCCATGGCAGTCTTCCTCATAAAGTTTTAACCAAGGCCGATATCTTCCAGTGTTTTTCCAATTCTTTCTTTGAGGATTTTTATCATTTCATGCCTTAAATTTAAGTCCTTTGTTCATCTTGAATCAATTTTTGTGAGTGGAGAAAGGTGAGGGTCCAGTTTCAGTCTTTTACATGTGGATATCAAATTCTCCTAGAGCCATTTATTGAATAGGGCGTCTTTCCCCCAGTGAACGCTCTTATTTGGTTTATTGAAGTTTAGGTACCTGTAAGTAGTTGGTTTCATTTCCAGGTTTTCTATATGCTTCCAAGGATCTATGTCTCTATTTTAGTGCCAGTACTATGCTGTCTTGACCACTATGGCCTTGTAATAGAGCCTGAAATCTGGTATGGTGATATCCCTGGCTTTGTTTTTATTACTAAGAACTGCCTTAGCTACACGAGTTTTATTCTGGTTCCATACAAAACGCAGAATCATTTTGTCCAGGTCTTGAAAGTAGGATGTTGGTATTTGAATAGGAATGGCATTGAATCGGTAAATTGCCCAGAAGTATAGACATTTTAACAATGCTGATTCTTCCCAGCTATGTGCAAAGTATGTTCTTCCATTTGTTAAAGTCCTCTGCTATTTCCTTTCTTAGGGTTTCATAATTTTCTATATAGAGGGCTTTTACTTCTTTTGTTAGGTATATTCCTAAGTATTTCATTTTCTTTGCAGCTATGGTGAAGGGAGCTGTGTCCTTAATTAACCTATCATCTTGGCTGTTGTTGGCATATAGGAAGGCAACTGACTTCTGGACATCAATTTTATATCCTGAGACATTACTGTATTCTTTTATGACTTCCAAGAGTCTTGTGGTTGAGTCTTTGGGGTTCTCTAAGTATAAGATCATATCATCAGGAAAAAGGGAGAGTTTGACCGCCTCTGCGCCCATTTGGATGCCCTTTATTTTCTTGTCTTGTCTAATTATATTGGCTAGAACTTCCAGCGCTATGTTGAATAGTAATGGTGACCGAGGACAACCTTGTCTGGTTCCAGTTCTAAGAGGAAAAGCTTTTTGTTTTACTCCATTCAGTAAAATATTAGCCATCGGTTTGTCATAGATAGCTTCAATCAATTTAGGAATGATTATACCTATACGCCTCAGTGTTCTAATTAGAAAAGGATTCTAAAGGATTTTATCAAATGCTTTTTTTTCTACATCTATTGAGAGGATCATATAATCTTTGGTTTTGCTTCTGTTGATATGGTGAATAACATTTATGGACTTGCATATATTAAACCAGCCTTGCATCCCTGGAATGAAACCTACTTGATCATGATGTATGACTTTTTTGATGAGAAGCTGTAATCTATTTGTTAAGATTTTGTTGAGAATTTTGCTTTAATATTCAATAGTGGAATTGGTCTGAAACTCTCTTTTTTAGTTGGGTATTTACCTGGTTTTGGTATCAGGGTGATATTTGCTTCATAGAACATATTGGAGAAGATTCCTTTCTCCTCAATTTTATGGAATAATTTCTGCAGTATAGGAATAAGCTCTTCTTTGAAGGTTTGACAAAATTCTGGTGTGAAGCCAGCCAGACCACGGCATTTTTTTGTTGGGAGAATTTTGTATTGTTTCTTTGATCTCAGTGCTTGAAATTGGTCTGTTCAGGAAATCTATTTCATCTAGGTTAAGTCAAGGGAGAGGGTGTGATTCTAAATAATGATCTATTTCCTTCAGATTGTAAAATTTCTGGGCATAAAGTTTCTGGTAGTATTCAGAGATAATCTCTTGTATTCCTGTGGCATCAGTTGTTATTTCCCCTTTATCATTTCTGATTGAGGTTGCTAGAGATTTTACCTTTTATTTCTAGTTAGTCTGGCCAAAGGCTTATCTATTTTATTTATTTTTTCAATAACACAACTCCTTGTTTCATTAATTTTCTGAGAAATAGTCTCAGGTTCCTAGAGTAAGAGAAATAAAGAGTGATGATTGACTTTTGGGCCTAGGAGAG